>CM076579.1:1368440406-1368662220 GCA_034641835.2 Pinus albicaulis | reverse complement strand
TTGATGTTCAATTTTTATAATATTAATGGTCCCTTTGCTTTATTGATGTTTTATGATTATAATATTAATATTTCACTGTATTTGTTGATCAATTGGGTTTATAACATTGATTCCTTGATTTTTCGGATTCTTTCGATTTGTACTAATATTCAGTTCACATTATTAAATTCAAATATTGCGGTTTTTATATTAGTCCTGGAGTTTAATACTAATGCATTGTCCAATTTCACATTATGAAAAACACTCACTCAACTTAATATAAACAGAAGGGACTATTGGTATAGCTTATGTTTTTAATAATGTTCCCTTGAGTTCATGAATTCCTTTGGTTTATAATATTAAAGCCTTGGGTTTATTATATATTTTTGTTTATATTGTTAATAGTCCGTCCACTTTATTAATCTCTTCATAAATATAATGTGGTTGTGATACTAATATTCGACTAAAATTTTGTTCCCTTCGCGTTATTGGTCCCTTGGGTTATTAATATTTTTCGCTTGGGTTCACCAGTTCCTTTGTTTTCTAATATTGGACCGTTGGGTTATTACTTCTTTTGGTTTATAATACTTTTTTAATTGCTTAAGTTTGTTAATAATTTTTATTTCTATTTCTAATTTGTTGGGTAATGTTTTTCCCTTGGTTCACCAATTCCTTTAGTTTATAATGTTAAACCCTTGGGTTTTTTAGTTCTTTTGGTTTATAATATGAATAATCGATTAATGTCATCCCCAATCAAACGTCAGATTCTTACAAATATTGTTTCCATATGAAATTGTACGTATGTAGTCATATGATTCAGTCCTTTGGTTTATAATTTTTTGGGTAATAGTTTGTCATGAGTTCTACAATTCCTTTGGTTTATAATATTAAACCCTTGGGTTTATTAGTTGTTTTGGTTTATAATATGAATAATCGATCAATGTCATCCATGATCAAATGTCACATTCTGACAAATATTGTCTCAATATGAAAATCGCCCATGGCCAACCCTGGTCATAGTTGATCCAATGTCGGATTGTGACAACAATTGTCTCAATGTTTAAATCAATTCCCTTGGGTTCACCAATTCTTTTGGTTTATAATATTAAACCCTTGGGTTTGTTAGTTCTTTTGGTTTATAATATGAATAATCGATCAATGTCATCCATGATCAAATGTCACATTCTGAAAAACATTGTCTCAATATGAATATCACCCATGGCCAACCATGGTCATAGTTGGCCAATCGTCTTAGAGCAACAATTGTCTCAATGTTTAAATCAATTCCCCTGGGTTCACCAATTCCTTTGGTTTATAATTTTTTAGGTGAGATTTTCCTTGGGTTCACCACTTGCTTTGGTTTATAATATTAAACCCTTGGGTTTATTAGTTTTTTTGGTTTATAATATGAATAATCGATCAATGTCATCCATGATCAAGTGTCGCATTCTAACAAACATTGTATCAATATGAAAATCACCCATGGCCAACCATGGTCATACATATTAATCGCATTAGAGCGACAACAATTGTCTCAATGTTTAAATCAATTCCCTTGGGTTCACCAATTACTTTGGTTTATAATTTTTTGGGTA
Source organism: Pinus albicaulis (assembly GCA_034641835.2). Classification (NCBI taxonomy): domain Eukaryota; kingdom Viridiplantae; phylum Streptophyta; class Pinopsida; order Pinales; family Pinaceae; genus Pinus; species Pinus albicaulis. Next base: position 1,368,660,646 of record CM076579.1, on the reverse strand, counting down.
ATGGTTGTCCCTTGGGTTCACCAATTCCTTTGGTTTATAATATTAAACCCTTTGTTTTATTAGTTTTTTTTATTTATAATATGAATAATCGATCAATGTCATCCATGATCAAATGTCACATTCTGACAAACATTGTATCAATATGAAAATCACCCATGGCCAACCATGGTCATACTTGGTCCAACATCGCATTGTGACAACAATTGTCTCAATGTTTAAATCAATTCCCTTGGGTTCAACAATTCCTTTGGTTTATAATTTTTTGGGTAAGTTTTCCCTTGGGTTCACCACTTGCTTTGGTTTATAATATTAAACCCGCTTGGGTTTATCTAGTTTTGGTTTATAATATGAATAATCGATCAATATCATCCATGATCAAATGACACATTATGAGAAACATTGTCTCAATATGAAAATCATCCATGGCCAGCCATGGTCATAAGATCGGATCAGCATTGCATTGACAACCATTGTCTCGATGTTTAAATCAATTCCCTTAGGTTCAGCAATTCCTTTTGGTTTATAATTTGTTGGGTAATGGTTGTCCTTGCAGGTTCCGCAATTCCTTTGGTTTATAATATTAAACCCTTGGGTTTTTAGTTTTTGGTTTATAATATGAATAATCGATCAATGTCATCCATGATCAAATGACACATTATGAGAAACATTGTCTCAATATGAAAATCACCCATGGCCAACCATGGTCATAGTTGGTCCAACGTCGCATTGCGACAAAAATTGTCTCAATGTTTAAATCAATTCCCTTGGGTTCACCAATTCCTTTGGTTTATAATTTGTTGGGTAATGGTTTTCCCTTAGGTTCACCAATTCCTTTGGTTTATAATATTAAACCCTTGGGTTTATTAGTTCTTTTGGTTTATAATATAAATAATCGATCAATGTTATCCATGATCAAATGTCACATTTTGACAAACATTGTCTCAATATGAAAATCACCCATGGCCAACCATGGTCATAGTTGGTCAAATGTCGCATTGTGACAACAATTGTCTCAATGTTTAAATCAATTCCCTTGGGTTCACTAATTCCTTTGGTTTATAATTTTTTGGGTAATGATTTTCCCTTGGGTTCACCACTTGCTTTGGTTTATAATATTAAACCCTTGGGTTTATTAGTTTTTTTCGTTTATAATATGAATAATCGATCAATGTCATCCATGATCAATGTCACATTCTGACAAACATTGTATCAATATGAAAATCACCCATGGCCTACCATGGTCATACTTGGCCCAACGTCGCATTGCGACAACAATTGTCTCAATGTTTAAATCAATTCCCTTGGCTTCACCAATTCCTTTGGTTTATAATTTATTGGGTAATGATTTTCCCTTGGGTTCACCATTTGCTTTGGTTTATAATATGAATAATCAATCAATGTCATCCATGATCAAATGACACATTATGAGAAACATTGTCTCAATATGAAAATCACCCATGGCCAACCATGGTCATAGTTTGTCCAACGTCGCATTGTGACAACCATTGTCTCAATGTTTAAATCAACTCCCTTGGGTTCACCAATTCATTTTGGTTTATAATTTGTTGGGTAATGGTTGTCCCTTGGGTTCACCAATTCCTTTGGTTTATAATATTAAACCCTTGGGTTTATTAGTTTTTTTGGTTTATAATATGAATAATCGATCAATGTCATCCATGGTCAAATGTCACATTCTGACAAACATTGTATCAATATGAAAATCACCCATGGCCAACCATGGTCATACTTGGCCCAACGTCGCATTGCGACAACAATTGTCTCAATGTTTAAATCTATTCCCTTGGGTTCACCAATTCCTTTTGGTTTATAATTTGTTGGGTAATGGTTGTCCCTTGGGTTCACCAATTCCTTTGGTTTATAATATTAAACCCTTGGGTTTATTAGTTTTTTTGGTTTATAATATGAATAATCGATCAATGTCATCCATGATCAAATGTGACATTCTGACAAACATTGTATCAATATGAAAATCACCCATGGCCAACCATGGTCATACTTGGCCCAACGTTGCATTGCGACAACAATTGTCTCAATGTTTAAATCAATTCCTTTGGTTTATAATTTTTTGGGTAATGATTTTCCCTTGGGTTCACCACTTGCTTTGGTTTATAATATTAAACCGTTGGGTTTATTAGTTTTTTTGGTTTATAATATGAATAATCAATCAATGTCATCCATGAACAAATAACACATTATGAGAAACATTGTCTCAATATGAAAATCACCCATGGCCAACCACGGTCATAGTTGGTCCAACGTCGCATTGTGACAACAATTGTCTCAATGTTTAAATAAATTCCGTTGGGTTCACCATTTCCTTTTGGTTTATAATTTTTTGGGTAATGGTTGTCCCTTGGGTTCACCAATTCCTTTGGTTTATAATATTAAACCCTTGGGTTTATTAGTTCTTTTGGTTTATAATATGAATAATTGATCAATTTCATCCATGATCAAATGTGACATTCTGACAAATATTGTCGCAATATGAAAATCACCCATGGCCAACCCTGCTCATAGTTGGTCCAACGTCGCATTGTGACAACAATTCTCTCAATGTTTAAATCAATTCTATTGGGTTCACCAATTTCTTTTGGTTTATAATTTGTTCGGTGATGGTTGTCCCTTGGGTTCACTGATTCCTTTGGTTTATAATATTAAACCCTTGGGTTTATTAGTTCTTTTGGTTTATAATATGAATAGTCGATCAATGTCATCCATGATCAAATGTCACATTCTGACAAATATTGTCTCAATATGAAAATCACCCATGGCAAACCTTGGTCATACTTCTTCCAACGTCGCATTGTGACAGCAATTGTCTCAATGTTTAAATCAATTCCCTTGGGTTCACCAATTCCTTTGGTTTATAATTTTTTGGGTAATGGTTTTCCCTTGGGTTCACCAATTGATTTGGTTTATAGTATTAAACTCTTGGGTTTATAATGTTAATCACACATTCAGTTTATTACTCTCTTGAGTTTAAAATACTATTTCTCAGGGTTTGTTAATTTCTTAAATTTTTCAGTTTATAATATTAATTCTTAGCGTTTATTAATCTTTATTGTTTATAATATTCATCCGTTAGGTTTATGATATTTATCCCTTGGGTTCGCTGATTCCTTTGCTTTATAAGATTAAACCCTTGGGTCGATTAGTTCTTTTGGTTTATAATGTTAATAATCTCGTTCGTTTATTAATATCTTATGTTTAAAATATTCATTCTTATGGATTATTAATTTATTAGGTTTTTTAGTTTAAAATATCAATTCTTACGGTTTATTAATCTCTTGTGTTTTTAATATTGATCCCTTATGTTTATAATATTTATCCCTTGGATTCACCAATTCCTATGGTTTATAATATTTAAACCTTTGGTTTATGATGACATTGGGTTTGTATTATTAATTATCCCTTGGGTTTATTAATATCTTCACTTTAAAATATTAATTGTTAGGGTTTATTAATCTCTTACGTTTTTTGTTTTTAAATATTGTTTCATATGGTTTATTACTCTCTTGAGTTTAATATTATTAATATATTAATATATATTATAAATAAATATTCAAATATTTATTAATAATGATTATTCGTAATATTATAAAATTATTATAATATTATTAAAATATAATATATATTATTATAATATTATTAATATATTATTAGTTATTTTGGTTTATTAATAATATAACCATCTATGATATTAATATATAAATAAATATTAAAATATTAAATATTATTTATATTATTTTTATATTAATAAATATTATTAATATATTATATATATATTTCAAGTTAATTTATAGTATGTATATAGTTAATATTATTAATATATTAATAAATATTTTTAATATATATTATTAATACTTATTATAATATTAAAAATATATATAAAATATTTTTGTATATATTAATAATATTATAATATTACTAATATTCATTATAAATAAATATTCAAATATTTATTAATAATGATTATTTGTAATATTATAATATTATTAATATATATTATTAATAATATTATAATATTAGGGATACGCCGATAGGCGTATCCCCCTATCGGAAGTAGGCTCTTTTGTGATTATGCTAATTAATCTTTTTGATCTGATGGTCTAGATTGAAAGATGCCAGTATATTCTGGTCGTCGCCACTAAATCAATGGATGAAATTCAAAAAAGTAACTTCCTTGCATATCTAAATCACGTGTTTAAACCATACTTAAATTAATTTTTTACAAAACATGATTAAAAATTTACTGTGCCATTTGTTGACCGCCACCTATCAAGATTAACTAGTGATGGTTCTAACTAAAATGCCACCTATTTGATTGTTCAAATTCTCAATTAAACGTGCGCCCGCCATCTATAAACGTGGAAACCAGTGCGCCTGCCACCTATAATGCATCTGCCGAGCGTTTAACATAGTGTAAATTCAATAAACGTGCGCCCGCCATCAATCAACGTGGAAACCAGTGCGCCCGCCACCTATAATGCATCTGCCGAGCGTTTAAAAGAGTGTAAATTCAAAAATCCTTGATCCTGTACCCGACTTGGAGGCTGATCCGATTATTTTGGTATGGTGGTGAGCGAGTGGGACGAGAAGCTGAATTCAAGATCGAGCTCATGCACTGTCATGACGATTGAGTTGCCCACTTCGCCAGTGCAGTTGGCCTTCTCCTCTTGTGCGTTAGTTAATACAATATCTGAAAGGGTCGCGTTGATGCGTCAATGCTGTGGATGATTTTTGTTACAGAGTATCGTGGGGCGCAGACTGCAAACAGGAAGAATGGCTCTAGGGTCTGGCTGAAGGGTGACACTCCAGCCTGGCTCCGACTCTCAGTGTGCAAGCAGTTATTATAGGTATGTCTTGAATGCTATCTGCCTGCATTTTATGTTGAATGCGATGTCTATTTATGTTGTAAGCACAGAAGTATTATGCTTTAAAAGCAACGCTACGTTTACTATTAGACTACTGTCCATCGAGAGTCAAAAATTTTATTCGTTCATGCATTTATCCTACGGATCCGCCCTATTATATAGACCTCGTGTTTCGTACGACTTTCCAACTCACTACTGAGAAAATAATACTCGTTAATACAGGAAGGCCGTAGCTTACATTAGAACATTTCCAAGTGCTTTCGTGTAATAGGGCAAAAAAAAAGCTGTTGAATCTTATTAATCTGTTCCTTATTATGTTAGTTGATTTAGAGGCCATGAAAATACTTGGATCACAGTTTTATCCATTTGAAAATGATAAAGTTGTAATTTCACCATTAGTATCATTTTTACAATGGAATATAAACCAAACTCATCCATGAGAAAAACTTGTCTAATACACGAATGGGTTTGGTATATCCATTCAATCGTCTGTCTGCTATTAAAAACAAATTGATTTCACCATCGGCAGGGGATCTACAACACTAACTCCAAAGGGTTTCATCTGAATCATTAATCAACGAATACAATAAATTTATCTCTTTATGTTGTAAGCACAAAAGTATTATGCTTTAAAAGCAACACTACGTTTACTATTAGACTACTATCCATCGAGAGTCAAAAAGTTTATTCGTTCATGCATTTATCCTACGGATTCGCCCTATTATATAGACCTCGTGTTTCGTACGACTTTCCAACTCACTACTGAGAAAATAATACTCGTTAATACAGGAAGGCCATAGCTTACATTGGAACATTTCCAAGTGCTTTCGTGTAATAGGGCAAAGAAAAAGCTGTTGAATCTTATTAATCTGTTCCCGATTATGTTAGTTGATTTAGAGGCCATGAAAATACTTGGATCACAGTTTTATCCATTTGAAAATGATAAAGTTGTAATTTCACCATTAGTATCATTTTTACAATGGAATATAAACCAAACTCATCCGTGAGAAAAACTCGTCTAATACACGAATGGGTTTGGTATATCCATTCAATCGTCTGTCTGCTATTAAAAACAAATTGATTGCACCACCGACAGGGGCTCTACAACGCTAACTCCAAAGGGTTTCATCTGAATCATTAATGAACGAATACAATAAATTTATCTCTTTAGAAAATGGGCATCTTGCAGGTCAGACTACAACCCTAACTCAGAAATGGTTTTGTCAGGAACTTTTAATCGATAAGATAAATAAAATACATTTATTTCTCTGCAAATTGTACATGTTACCATTTAGACAGGTGAGACTAGAATAATAGAAAAGAAAACAATATCCTCCAAAAGAAAATCAATTCAAAGACAACTTTGGCCAAATGGCTTTTGGACCTAGATACAAGGGATTTGCACAAGTACAGCTAGCGGTGCAAATTAACATAAATTTATCTGTCCCAATTATTATGATTACAATTTAAAAATATGTTATTATTATAATTTGATGGAATTATTTTAAAATAAAATATATATATGTTTGCTGAAATTTGAAGTTTTTTTAATAATTTTATTATTTATAAAATAATTAATATCAATTTTATTAATTCTAAAAAAATAAAAAAGAGAATAATTATTGATATTACGTTTATTTATTTTTACTAGAAATATTTTTTTATTGTTTTTATTCATTTCTATACTATAAAAATATGAAGTTCTTATATAATTTGAAATGTATTTATTTTTATTTTTAAAATACTAAATGTAGAACTTCACATTATTTTTTATAAAGATAAAAATAAATTGAAAGTATGGATTATAGATGGAATTATATGGATGCAACATTGTGATATGCATTTGCATAACTCCACATTTAACATGTATTTTTACATTTCTACTTTACCTCATACCCATTGTAATCTAATAGAGTGTTATTGGAGGGTGGAAATGTGTATTCAAATTTGCAAATCTCATTCCTATTCCTACTTTCTTGAAAGGTGGGTGGAATGTCTCTATGATAGTTTTCTATGTTGATCTTCATTGACACAACTTGTAACCATCAATAGAATAAGGATGTCAAACCACTTACACCTTTACTCAACCTCAATCCTCACACATGATGTGAGAGATAAAGTGTGCATTTGGATATCAACACTTTTATTTTCACATCTAACTTAATTTGAAATGAAAGAAAATTATGTTCTATATACAATGTCAAACAGAAGAAAAATATTAAATTTGGAATTTATTAAGTTATAAAGTTATTGTTATTCATTTTAACAAAAACAAATAATTTGATCCATGTTATATTAGATATTTTTTGCACAACCACATTTTCAAATTTTGATCCATGTTATATTAGATATTTTTTGCACTTGAATAAGTTTTTTTGCGTTTTTCTTTTTCTTTTTCCAACAAACATATTATCAACTACATAGAAATGAGATTATTTTATTCATAAATATTTTTTCTGAGATGAAAATAAGTCATATAAATCATTCATTTTAAAAGTTTAAAAGTGTTGCAGAGTAGTATAATTCTCAATCTACAGATTATATGTTTTGAGAGAAAAATATACAAATATTTATAATTTAAGTTAGTCAATGTTAAATTAATAATTATTAATATGAAAATGTAATTTTATAGTTTTGTTTGAGAATGAAATAAGAAATTGCTATATGAAGTGGAAAAATTAATTGATTAATCATAAATACACAACTACTTGCTTAAATGGATAATAAGGGTAAAAATATACAAATATTTATAATTTAAGTTAGTCAATGTTAAATTAATAATTTTTAATATGAAAATGTAATTTTATAGTTTTGTTTGAGAAGGAAATAAGAAATTGCTATATGAAGTGGACAAATTAATTGATTAATCATAAATACACAACTACTTGCTTAAATGGATAATAAGGGTCTAAAATGATAGGAATTTACCTATTGTGAACAAAAGAATTAATTGATTTCAAGTGATACCAAAAATACAAATCCTAAAAACTAGCTCAAAAGTGAAATGATCTATTATTCTACTTGCTTGTTCACAAGCTTATCATTGTAATGTGTATTCATAGGATTCAAACCATGACACCAACCACTCAAAAACTACTTTTTTAAAAACACTAAACCCTTGTGGATTCAACACACATGGTGATTAACTTAGGTCTATGCCCATGTTTACTATTGTTGACTATGTTTGAGAACAGTAAAATATTGTAATAAAATTTTCAAAATATGACGGCTGGATTGACTATGGTAGATTTTGTTGTCTATATTTAACTATGCTTGACATTTGTTAACTATGCTTGATTCATGTACATATAATTTCCAAAAAATGATGCCTATGTCGACTATTGTTAACTATAATTGGCTTTTATTGCCTATGGTTAACTTTAGTTGACTATGGTTGATTATTGTTGAGTTTTGTTACTTATATTTTGTTGGTTATTTTTTAATATTATAAATATCATTTCTAAAACATGTTCCCATGTTGACTTTTGTTGGATATGGTTCACTAATCTATTTTTTATCTGGAAAAGATGATGCTCATGTTGACTAGAGTTTAGTTTTCTTTGAATTTGTAAGGGATATAGTAAGGGGGTTGACCTACTACTAATATTAATATTAAAATTGATATTGTTAAATATATAATAATAATTTTATTGTTATTATAAAAAATATACTAATATTATTGTATTTCATTATAATTAATAATACTAATAATAACTAAAATTGCCATAAATGAAATAAATCTATATTAATTATAATATTAAAATAATATTAATAAGTATTTAATAATAAAAAATAATATAAATATAAAAATAATTAAAACAATAAATAATTATTATCATTAGAAAAAATAATAATAGTGATTAATCTATATTATTATAGTTAGTTTATTACTGCAAATATTATTTAATTATTTAGTAATTTTTCCAAGCTCACTATAATTTTGGCATCTTAAAAGGCTAGGAAGGTGACTATTACAACAAATATTATGATGTAAAGATGTAATATTAAACTCATAGTAATAAATATATAATAATAATATTACAAAAATAACTACTTTAATAAATTTTTCTTATTTTTCTTATTTATATTATTATTATTATTTTGCAATAATAGTAGTAGTAGTAGTAGTTATTGTATATTATTTAATTATTTAAGAATTTTTTATTTTAATTGAATAATTTTTAAATTATGGTATATTATATAATTCAATATATTATTAATTATTATATATTACTATTATTGTTAATTATTTAATAATATTATTAATTGATAATAGCAATAATATTAAATTAATAACCATATTTTTAATATTTTTTGGGAAAAAATAATATAGATTACACCTCCCATCTTGGAGGAGGAACTTGTTGTTCTTGTCGGTCATATCGTTTTATACATTATGTATATGTGCATGTTACTATATTTGTAGATGGAAAATTTATTTTCTATATTTTTTATTCTATTCAGCATTAATTGAAAGTTGTTTTGTTGATATCACATCTGTTTTCTTTTATGTTAGGTGATTTCCTTGTTTTATCATGGATCGAGCTATTTGGAGTTGTATTCCATTTGAAATTCTTGAGATTGTCTTCCTTTGGCTCCCTTTATCGGTTCTGATAAAGTTTAGCACTGTTTGTCAGCAATGGAAGACTGTTTTGCAAAATCCTTGTTTCTTATTGCGTTGCAAGCATATCTGTACAAATGAATTTGGATTTATGGTTCCTTTCGTCAATGATGAAGACAATTATTTTGCTGCTGAATACCTTAATCAAAATGGGCGGATATCTCATTTTCATTTGCGATTCATAGATTCAAGATACAAGGTGGAGTCTACTATTGGACCAATGGTGGTTTTATCCTTACCAACAGAATTCTCCCATTCACGAAACTATTTTGTGATGAATCCATTTACAAAGGCCTTAAAAAACATTGGGCGAATACGAATTGGAGACTGGGGATTCTTTTCATTATTGGAGAATGTCAGCAGCAACAAATATGACTGGGTTGTTCTAAAACATATCTATGATAGAATTCAGTCTAAATTTTATGTTTACAGTAGTCTTTATAGGGTTTGGCGAAGGGCTGATCTTCCATTTGGTGGCACTTCACCCCCTCAAAATGGAGTGTTTTATAGAGGTAAATTGTTTTGGCTCTACCTCGACACAGAGTATGAAGATTATCCTCGATATGGGTATACAATCTACTGGTTTGATGTGATAAAAAATGACTGGGGATTTTCATTTGTTCCAATCACTGACATTCGGTGTATGTCATTGGCAGTATGCAAGAATGAGTTGATATGTCTTATCAATGATGGCTCCACTTCTGTATGGTCAATTGAAGAAATAGATAATTTTCAATTTGGTCACCCGTGTATTGAACGAAGAACTGATTACTTTGAGGATGATTGGGGCTTTAGATGGAAGTTGTTGGAAGAAATGTCTATAGATATAAATATGAAATGTCCTAGTTATATTCCTTTTCAAACAGTCCAAGGTGTGGTTCTTATGTGCAAATGCAGTGAAGTTCCTTTCGTATTATATGACATGATGGCTGGCCTTTGCTTCCCAATAGATATTGATAATTCAACTAATCAACAAATGAATGGATTTTGGTCTCCAACGTTGCAGGATTGCAACGATTTGATCGAGTCTGGAAACGTATTTGCAATTGCTCCGCGTATGGATTCTATAGATGAGATTCCACCATTAGATGTGGACATGGAGTCTTAGGCTATTAGCCATTTTGTATTCTCTCTGTCGTCGTGGAAAATATTTCCTTTTTTTTTTTTTTACTTTGCATACTTTTGGGTATGTATGCTAACACTATGGATATTTATATGGCTCCATTCTGAGGGGGTGTCTTCTATATGTGTATGTAGCGGATGCTGGATATTAAAATCCATTGCAATTTGCTCGAAAAATATTTATTTTTTTCTCCCGTTTAGTCCTCTTAATTGCATTTGAATGTGTTTGGATGTTATCCATTTCTCTCTTTTTCTATAATTGTAATTACTGTGACTTATTATATACATGGTGTTTCCATCAGTTCTTTGTCATTGATTCTCGAACAATGTTATATCTTTAGGTTTTTTTGATGGTATATATTTCCAAATATTTAGATATATTTCAAATTCATATAATTCTTTAGAATTTTGTTCCATTTATATGGGTTTCCCATTATAGTTATAATATGATACAAGAAATTTAATCTTTTTTTGTTTTGGCCATTTGAAAAAAATCCATTTTTCTTTTCAGCAATTTCGATGGAAAAAAAATGTGTTCCTTTTTCATCCTTTTCTGTTAATTTATATTGGATATATTATATTTGTTCCATGTTTAATCTTCTATAACAAATATGTTATTTTTCGTTGTAGACATGTCATCTGAAGGTACAAGCAAACGTACAGGAAAAAGGAATAAGTCGCCTGCATCGCGTGACAAGTCTAATGAAAGTCGTCGTTTACAGTATCAACAAAATAAGGACACAATAAATGAGCATAGGAGAGCTAAATATCGTAGAAAAACGACTGAAACAACTCTTCAAAAGGATTTTATGGCTCCACCTAGGTATCGTACTATGGATGATATCATGGAAAGAACATTTCCGCTTGATAGTTCGCTGCCAGAATATGCTCCTCGTCAGCATAATTTTGTTTTTCAACGCTCTCCTGAAAATTATCAAAATATTGAGGAAACATCTCGCAATAGGGAGGAACATCATGTTCATAAAGTGGATGCAAATGTTCACCCTAACCCTTCTGTCTCTGCAATTGCATCTTGTGAGAAAGGCCAAAGGTTGCAAAATATCCATGGTGGAGGGAATGATGATATTGTATGTGATGCCTTGGATGATAGTTTGATTGGCCATTTGTTTGATAATTTGAATCCAGTTGGTCGAAACATCATCTCTTCCAATATCCCTTCTGAAAATAATGTTTTCCGACGAACAGAAACAGTCATCCCTGATAGCAGTTCGCGTGGAACAATGGAGGTAATCCAATGATATCTTTACAGTTGATGCAATAGTGAATTTTTTATTACATTCCTCTATTTACATTTCTTTAGTGATAAGGTATTTTATTCTCTTCGAGTAGGATACACCTCATTTTAATAGAGGTCTAAAAATTTTCTCCCCGCGTCTTCCATCTCTTTATATGAGATTTGCGTATGAAGCACATCATAGCCTTCCGCTACATTCTCCTCGAGAATCAAATCGACAAACTAATGTTAATGTTCAATGTGTTTGATTTGATTTTTCTTTATTTGAATTTTTGGTGCATATTTTGTTTTTCTTCAAACAGGACACAACTCATTTCAATAGAGGCATGCAAGTTAACTTCGTAGATGTTCCGTCTACTGATGTTATAATTGAAGAGGAAACATCGCATAGCGTTCATCCAGATCGCCAAAAAAATGTAAATGTTGAATGCATTTGATATTTTCCTCCTTTTTTTCATTTATTGTTAATTGTAAAATTAGAAATCTATCTTTTTTCGACATTTGTTTTTATAAAATATGTTAATTCGTTTTAACAGGAAAAAACTAACTTGAATGGAGGCGTCGAAACTAACTCGCCAAATGTTCAATCTACTGATGTTAGAAGTGAAGAGAAACCATCTCGTACACTTCATCAACATCGCCAAACAAATGTAAATATTGAATGAATTTATTTCTTTTTTCCATTTTTTCAATTCTAATTATTTGGACATTCAATATAAAAAAAATTACGCTAAAGAAGCCTTTGCAAACTCTCAGGTTCCAGAAATGCAGACCACATATTTGGAAACCCCATGTCGTAGATTTGTTCCACATGTTTCAAATTTGGGGAGGGAGTCTCGTGGTGCTGAAAATCAAATAAATCTTAGAAGAAATTATACTCTTCCACATGCTCCAACCAATACAAATCATATTTATTTTGATGAAAATATGATTGCAGTGCATAAAATATTTCGAGAAAATCTAGATAGCTTGTCAGTTGTCCAAATGTGCCACATCTGCAAAGAATCATATCCTGGAATCCACGTTTTGAGAGATGCTGAAGGACCTGTTTGCAGACGATGTAAGAGTGAAGGAGGTTCACATCGTTTTTGTGGCTATAACAACATGGATCCTGGCGAGCAACCTCATATTTTAAGAGTTCTTACTCAAGTTGAAGAAATGTTAATAGCACGTGTAAATCCTATTTTGCAAGTGACACATGCTCTAGGTGGGCAATATAAGTATAGCAGACACACAATTAGCTTTCCCCAAGATATTTCAACAATTGCACAAAGTCTTCCACGTCGTGTTGAAGATCTTGAATTTCTAATTATGAGGAGACATGCTGCTCAGTCTAAATACTATGAATGTTATGTAAAAATATCCCGCGTTATGGATGCATTGCGTTTCAAAATTGAACGTGATCAATATTATCGAGATGTTGTAATTGACTATGATTCAGTGAATGCTCTGCCCGAAAGAACAACAGATGTCTCCTCCAGGCTTAAATTTGTTGATTGTGACATTGCAGAATCTGAGTTCAGTGCAGCTAGTAATGAAGGGTTTCCTCTTAACCATTTTCCCTCTCATCCTTCGTCTTTTATTGCTCGCCTACCCAATGAACGGAGAGAAGTGGAAGAAATTAGAGCATTTCTTGATAATGTTGATTCTTCAGATGTTGATGAAATGGATTGGCCCAGTATTGGAACGTCTCCAGTGAATGAATATAATACTGAGGGGTTATTGGATATGGCATTCCCCACATTGTTCCCCACTGGTGCTTCTGATTGGTTGCAACCACGCATCTGTACTGTTGAACTTCATGAGTATGCATTACATCTTCTTAGATACTATGATCAGAGGTTTGGAAGCCATCCTCGCTTCCGATATTTCCTGTTGAACATGATAATGAGGCATCGTAGCCAAGCAATTGCTTCAGTTTTTGTGAAGAAAAATTTACATGATAACTCACCGACAACAATTGATGAGTTGCGTCAGCAACTTTCTAATTTACCAAATAATAAGTTGGCTCAGCATCTTATGCAGTTTGGGTCTTCTCTAAGAGGTACAAGGGCTTACTGGACTAAATGTCGAGCTGAATTGACTGACATGATTACTCAGTTGGGATGTCCAACTTTGTTCTTTACTTTGAGTGCAGCTGACACAAAGTGGCCAAAGCTGCATAGCCTCATGCCTGCATCGTCGCATTCTTGTTCCTTAAATGAGCATCGTATGAAGGTTGAAAATGTTATCCAGTACCCTCATATTGTTGCCACATTTATGCACCATAGATTCAATATATTTCGAGAGGAAGTTATCCAAAAATATCTTAAAGCTAAAGACTTCTGGTACAGGTCTGTTTTCTTGAATTTATTTTCTATTCATTATCAATTTCTTATTGATTTTCCATTCATATTTTTCATATTACCTCTGTGTTCATTTTTTCCAGATATGAGTGGCAACATAGAGGTTCAGCACATATCCATGGTTTCCTTTGGTTGCAAGGATCTCCTGACATGGAAATACTTGATTGGTCAAATGATTGTGATTTGCAACATGCAAAGAGATTCTTTGAAAATTATGTAACTGCATGGAATCCACGTGAAATACATCATCACAATATAATGGTTCCAAGAAGTCTCAATGATGACCCTTGCCTACTGAATACTGATCAGATTTTCTCTTGCAATCCTCATAATGATTATGAAGAATTGTTGAACCGTGTCCAAAGGCACACAAAGTGTAGTGTAGATTCTTGTTTGCGCAAAAAGGGCACTATTCTCGCTTGTCGGTACAATGCCACATGGGATCTTTCTGAGGAATCAAGATTGTTCATAGATGATCAAGGAAGAAAAAAATATGACCCAGCAAGAAATGATGATAGGCTCAATGTACATAACATTGACCTTCTAACAATGTGGCGTGCAAATGTTGATTGCCAACCAGTGCTTTCTCGGCATGCTGTCCTGAAATATATTGCTAAGTGTGCATCAAAAGCAGAGAGAAGGTCTGAAAGCTATCATGATATGTTAACTAGAATTTCAAATTCTTTTGCCTCTGAGGATCATGCTTTATGTGCTTACAGGAGGTTTCTTGCAGAAACAGTCGTTGAACGCAACATTGGAGCACAAGAAACATGTCATATGTTGCTTAAGCTGCCTCTTGTTATGTGTAGTCGACAATTTGTTTCCTTAAATGTTGGAAGAAAGGTGTTCAAGAAAATTTCAAGGGATGGCCTGCACTGTTCATCTGAAAATACATTTGTTAAAAATTATCAGAAGAGACCTTCTTTCCTTGACCATCTATCTTTGATAGAAACAGCAAGATCTTGGACCTATGAGAGCAGCCGTAAAAAAGATCCATGGAGGCCAAGAGATGCTCATGCGGTTTTTCGGGTCTGGCCACGATTTTATTCTGTTCCTGGTGAGGATTCAGAGGAATTTGAAACATTTTGCTGGTCAGAATTTCTCTTGTACAAGCCGTTTCGTGACATTTCTGCAGAGATTGGGCTTTCAACTGAAATTATTGTTGAAAACTGGAGGAATTTCCGATATTGAGCTTGGCATGTTGATCAAAATCCATCAATTAATGAAAATATTGAAGATGGAGAAGATGGTGATTTTGCTAACCAGGAAATGAATCTTGAAGATGATTTTCAAGAGTGGCAACTTTTCTCTCGCTTTGTTCCACCAAATAGTGTCAATGTTTTTGATCTTCACACCCTTGGTCGAAGGTATTTTGATATATCCTTTGACTGGCAAGGTACAACTATTTCTGATGATGTGGCCGAAGAAGCTATTAATTTTATAAGGAATGCAATATCGAGGGGTGATGTTGGTGACCTTTCAAATAGAAAATTTGTCTCTCCAGATTCATTGGCAGAAAAACAACGACTTTCTTTGGAAATCGTTTTAAGGCATTCTTCTGAATATGAGATTCGTGAAGCTCTTCTTATGATTATTCAAGGCACTGCAGGCACTTGCAAGTCTTTCCTTATCCATTGTATTTCTGAGGCTCTTTCTAATCTGTCAAGTAATGGGAAAAGTCCTTTGCTTCTTCTTGCCCCAACAGGAATACCTGCTTTCAATATACATGCAAAAACAATACACTCTGCTTTGAAAATCCCAATTAGAGATATGAAACCACTACAGGGTCAATCATTGGCACTATTCCAAGAGGAAATGAGAAACATTCGATATATATTGATTGATGAAATGAGCTTTTTAGGATCAAGGTTGTTCATGAAAATAGATGCTCGATTACGAGAAGCATTTCTAGATAAAAATAATTTTCCTTTTGGTGGTAGATCCATGATCCTTGTGGGTGACCTTGGCTAGCTACCTCCTGTGAGAGATAAGCCTTTGTATGCAGGTAATATAGCAGGGAAAGTCTTATGGAAAAAATTCAACACTGCTGTCACTCTTGACACAATATTTCGCCAACAAGGGAGGAATGAGAAACAATCTTGTTTTAGTCGAGTCCTCAATAATAGAAGAAACGCAGAACCTTTTCTTGATGATTGGGAGTTTCTTATGTCGCGGGCTGATATCAGGTTGCATCCTAGAGAAAGGGATTTATTTAATGCAGCAGTTCACATGTTTCCAAAAAATAATTTGGTCTCCTTCCATAACAGAGATATGTTGAAATCATTAAATTCTCCAATTGCACGATGTATTGCTGTGAATTCAAGGCGTTCAGAAATCAGTGGTGTCGATGATGATCAACTGGACCGTGAAGTTTTGTTGTGCCGTGGCCAGCGTGTTATGTTGACATGTAATTTGTGGGTTGAAGCTGGTTTGGTGAATGGTGCACTTGGGTATGTGAAGGAAATATTTTATATGCCCAACTCTAAGACACCTGAGCTTCCAATGTTCACAACTATTATTTTTGATAAGTATGTTGGTGTTTCGTTTGATGCAAGCAATCCAAACATTGTACCTATCACACCAGTGATAAGAGGAAATCGAAAACAAATTCCTTTAAAGATGGCATGGGCTCTTACAATTCACAAGTCACAAGGTTTGACTTTAGAGCGAGCATCAATTGATATCGGGAATAGAGAACAACAAGGCCTGACCTTCACAGCCATATCAAGAGTGAAATCAATAGATGGTTTGCGCATTGCACCGCCTTTCTCTTATCAGCGTTATGCCAAGATGAATAATAGTGCGTATGTTACAATTAGGAAGAAAGAAGAGGAGAGATTGAAGTCCATATCGCTATGATATGCAACTATTAATATAATAATAATGCTTTTGATATATTAATGACATGTCTACATTCATCAAATTCACAGTAGTATTTTGGATTGTTGTTTACATCATTTTTTCTGTTCTTTAATTTTCTTGTTTTTATAATGTCATTTTTTGTTATTTTTCTTACAATGACCCATTCACAAGTAGAGAACTAGTTACATGAGCCAGCCATTAAAAATCAAGATGGAATTCCATATCACTGTCACATGTAGCTAATAGTATTCTGACATATTTGTAGAATGTTTTATAATTTTTTTTATTATCGTCTCTTTTTTCATTTAGTATAGGAATTCTTTTGATGTATTAATTAAATGAATACATTCATGAGATGCAATATAGTAATATATGAGAAATTCCATACATCGTTTTTCGTGTTGTTCAATATACCTCCATTTTTTAGTCGCTATTGTTCTTTTGTTTATAGTAAACCATTCAGACATATATAGCCGGTTATATTAGCCAATCATTAAATTCAAGATTGAAGTCCATATCCCTATTACATGAAACTAAAAATATTTATCAATGTGGTTTGTTCAATGACAAGATATTTATATTTGTTAATAATATTAGACTACAATTAATATATACATTGACATTAATTTAAATACAAATATTGAATTACTAACATTATTAATATTTCATTATAAACATTGAGTTTAGAATTTTGTGCTTTCTTGTTGATTATTGTAATATGAGTCATATCACACATTTATTTTTATCATTCTTTTCATGTGTGCAGTATGTATTTTTAATGAGGTTTATAGCATCACGTTTTTAAGATTAAGTTTTTTAAAAACAATACAAACTGGGTGTTGTATATATATATATATATATATATATATATATATATATATATATAGATAGATAGATATATATATATATATATATATATATCTGCCTAGATGTTTCTATCTCTTTCTGTATAAATTTTTATTTTGTCATTTTCCTTTCAAATGCAGGTATGGATAATAATGATGGGATCTATTATAATCAAGCAGTGGCAAATATTTCTAGACTCATCAGTCTTTTTTCTTACATTCGGAACAAGCGCGATAGAAAACATGGCTTCCATCCTAATTTTATTGATAAGCATCTTCGTGTGCTTGATGAAATGAAAATGAATGTGAAATACCTGTTGCATGTGCACATGAGGGAGGCTGGGAGAAAAACAAGAAGGATTGGTTGGAGAGCGTTAAGTATCGTGATCATTATCCTGTTGATTTGAATTGGTGTTCCTTTTGTGGTCGGTCTGGTTGTGTTCTTGAAGAGGCTATTTGATAAATGACATTTGATGGACTGTTTTGAGTCCATTTTTGTGGTGGGATTTCTTTATGTAAAGACAAAAAAAAACATATGTTAATTTCAGTGATTTTTTTTGGTTTCACTGATGACGGAATTGAGTAACATTTTAGTTTATTTATTTATTCAGTTTATTGATGTTCAATTTTTATAATATTAATGGTCCCTTTGCTTTATTGATGTTTTATGATTGTACTGTTAATATTTCACTGTATTTGTTGATCAATTGGGTTTATAACATTGATTCCTTGATTTTTCAGATTCTTTCGGTGTGTAATAACATTCTGTTCACATTATTAAATTCAAATATTGGGGTTTTTATATTAGTCCTGGAGTTTAATACTAATGCATTGTCCAATTTCACATTATGAAAAACACTCACTCAACTTAATATAAAGAGAATGGACTATTGGTATAACTTATGTTTTTAATAATGTTCCCTTGAGTTCATGAATTCCTTTGGTTTATAATATTAAAGCCTTGGGTTTATTATATATTTTTGTTTATATTATTAATAGTCCCTCCACTTTATTAATCTCTTCATAAATATAATGTGGTTGTGATACTAATATTCGACTAACTTTTTGTTCCCTTCGCATTATTGGTCCCTTGGGTTATTAATATTTTTCCCTTGGGTTCACCAGTTCCTTTGTTTTCTAATATTGGACTGTTGGGTTATTACTTCTTTTGGTTTATAATACTTTTTTAATTGCTTAAGTTTGTTAATAATTTTTATTTCTATTACTCATTTGTTGGGTAATGTTTTTCCCTTGGTTCACCAAATCCTTTCGTTTATAATGTTAAACCCTTGGGTTTGTTAGTTATTTTGGTTTATAATATGAATAATCGATTAATGTCATCCCTGATCAAACGTCAGACTCTCACAAATATTGTCTCCATATGAAAATCACCCATGGCCAGCCATGGTCATAGTTGGTCCTTTGGTTTATAATTTTTTGGGTAATGGTTGTCCCTTGGGTTCACCAATTCCTTTAGTTTATAATATTAAACCCTTGGGTTTATGAGTTTTTTTGGTTTATAATATGAATAATCGATCAATGTCATCCATGATCAAATGTCACATTCTGACAAATATTGTCTCAATATGAAAATCACCCATGGCCAACCCTCGTCATAGTTGGTCCAATGTCGGATTGTGACAACAATTGTCTCAATGTTTAAATCAATTCACTTGGGTTCACCAATTACTTTGGTTTATAATTTTTTGGGTAATGGTTGTCCCTTGGGTTCACCAATTCCTTTGGTTTATAATATTAAACCCTTGGGTTTATTAGTTTTTTTGGTTTATAATATGAATAATCGATCAATGTCATCCATGATCAAATGTTTCTAACAAACATTGTATCAATATGAAAATCACCCATGGCTAACCATGGTCATACTTGGCCCAACGTCGCATTGCGACAACAATTGTATCAATGTTTAAATCAATTCCCTTGGGTTCACCAATTCCTTTGGTTTATAATTTATTGGGTAAGGATTTTCCCTTGGGTTCACCACTTGCTTTGGTTTATAATATTAAACCCTTGGGTTTATTAGTTTTTTTGGTTTATAATATGAATAATAGATCAATGTCATCCATGATCAAATGTCACATTCTGACAAACATTATCTCAATATGAAAATCACCCATGGCCAACCATGGTCATACTTGGCCCAACGTCGCATTGCGACAACAATTGTCTCAATGTTTAAATAAATTCCCCTGGGTTCACCAATTCCTTTAGTTTATAATTTTTTGGGTAATGATTTTCCCTTGGGTTCACCACTTGATTTGGTTTATAATATTAAACCCTTGGGTTTATTAGTTTTTTTGGTTTATAATATGAATAATCGATCAATGTCATCCATGATCAAATGTCACATTCTGACAAACATTGTATCAGTATGAAAATCACCCATGGCCAACCATGGTCATACTTGGCCCAACGTCGCATTGCGCCAACAATTGTCTCAATGTTTAAATCAATTCCCTTGGGTTCACCAATTCCTTTTGGTTTATAATTTTTTGGGTAAGGATTTTCCCTTGGGTTCACCACTTGCTTTGGTTTATAATATTAAACCCTTGGGTTTATTATTTTTTTGGTTTATAATATGAATAATCGATCAATGTCATCCATGATCAAATGACACATTATGAGAAACATTGTCTCAATATGAAAATCATCCATCGCCAACCATGGTCATAGTTGGTCCAACGTTGCATTGTGGCAACCATTGTCTCAATGTTTAAATCTATTCCCTTGGGTTCACCAATTCCTTTTGGTTTATAATTTGTTGGGTAATGGTTGTCCCTTGGGTTCACCAATTCCTTTGGTTTATAATATGAATAATCGATCAATGTCATCCATGATCAAATGTCACATTCTGACAAACATTGTATCAATATGGAAATCACCTTTGGCCAACCATGGTCATACTTGGCCCAACGTCGCATTGCGACAAAAATTGTCTCAATGTTTAAATCAATTCCATTGGGTTCACCAATTCCTTTGGTTTATAATTCTTTGGGTAATGATTTTCCCTTGGGTTCACCACTTGCTTTGGTTTATAATATTAAACCCTTGGGTTTATTAGTTTTTTTAGTTTATAATATGAATAATCGATCAATTTCATCCATGATCAAATGACACCTTATGAGAAACATTGTCTCAATATGAAAATTACGCATGGCCAACCATGGTCATAGTTGGTCCAACGTCGCATTGGGACAACCATTGTCTCAATGTTTAAATCAATTCCCTTGGGTTCACCAATTCCTTTTGGTTTATAATTTATTGGGTAATGGTTGTCCCTTGGGTTCACCAATTCCTTTGGTTTATAATATTAAACCCTTGGGTTTATTAGTTTTTTTGGTTTATAATATGAATAATCGATCAATGTCATCCATGATCAAATGTCACATTCTCACAAACATTATCTCAATATGAAAATCACCCATGGCCAACCATGGTCATACTTGGCTCAACGTCGCATTGCGACAACAATTGTCTCAATGTTTTCAACTAATTCCCTAGGGTTCACCAATTCCTTTGGTTTATAATTTATTTGCAATGATTTTCCCTTGGGTTCACCAATTCCTTTGGTTTATAATATTAAACCCTTGGGTTTATTAGTTTTTTTGGTTTATAATATGAATAATCGATCAATGTCATCCATGATCAAATGTCACATTCTGACAAACATTGTATCAATATGAAAATCACCAATGGCCAACCATGGTCATACTTGGTCCAACGTCGCATTGTGACAACAATTGTCTCAATGTTTAAATCAATTCCCTTGGGTTCACCAATTCCTTTGGTTTATAATTTTTCGGGTAATGATTTTCCCTTGGGTTCACCACTTGCTTTGGTTTATAATATGAATAATCGATCAATGTCATCCATGATCAAATGACACATTATGAGAAACATTGTCTCAATATGAAAATCATCCATGGCCAACCATGGTCATAGTTGGTCTAACGCGGCATTGTGGACAACCATTGTCCTCCCAATGTTTAAATTTGCCTCTGGGTTCACTCAATTCCTTTGGTTTATAATTTGTTGGGTAATGTTTTTCCCTTGGGTTCACTGATTCCTTTGGTTTATAATATTAAACCCTTGGGTTTATTAGTTCTTTTGGTTTATAATATGAATAATCGATCAATGTCATCCATGATCAAATGTCACATTCTGACAAATATTGTCTCAATATAAAAATCACCCATGGCCAACCATGGTCATAGTTGGTCCAACGTCGCATTGTGACAACAATTGTCTCAATGTTTAAATCAATTCCCTTGGGTTCACCAATTCCTTTGGTTTATAATTTTTTGGGTAATGATTTTCCCTTGGGTTCACCACTTTCTTTGGTTTATAATATTAAACCCTTGGGTTTATTAGTTTTTTTAGTTTATAATATGAATAATCGATCAATGTCATCCATGATCAAATGACACATTATGAGAAACATTGTCTCAATATGAAAATCACCCATGGCCAACCATGGTCATAGTTGGTCTAACGTCGCATTGTGACAACAATTGTCTCAATGTTTAAATCAATTCCCTTGGGTTCACCAATTCCTTTTGGTTTATAATTTGTTGGGTAATGGTTGTCCCTTGGGTTCACCAATTCCTTTGGTTTATAATATTAAACCCTTGGGCTTATTAGTTCTTTTGGTTTATAATATGAATAATTGATCAATGTCATCCATGATCAAATGTGACATTCTGACAAATATTGTCTCAATATGAAAATCACCCATGGCCAACCCTGCTCATAGTTGGTCCAACGTCGCATTGTGACAAAAATTCTCTCAATGTTTAAACCAATTCCCTTGGGTTCACCAATTTCTTTTGGTTTATAATTTGTTGGGTGATGGCTGTCCCTTGGGTTCACCGATTCCTTTGGTTTATAATATGAATAGTCGATCAATGTCATCCATGATCAAATGTCACATTCTGACAAAGATTGTCTCAATATGAAAATCACCCATGGCCAACCTTGGTCATAGTTCGTCCAACGTCGCATTGTGACAACAATTGTCTCAATGTTTAAATCAATTTCCTTGGGTTCACCAATTCCTTTGGTTTATAATTTTTTGGGTAATGGTTTTCCCTTGGGTTCACCAATTGATTTAGTTTATAGTATTAAACTCTTGGGTTTATAATGTTAATCACACATTTGGTTTATTACTCTCTTGAGTTTAAAATACAATTTCTCAGGGTTTGTTAATTTCTTAAATTTTTCAGTTTATAATATTAATTCTTAGTGTTTATTAATCTTTATTATTTATAATATTCATCCGTTAGGTTTATGATATTTATCCCTTGGGTTCGTTGATTTTTTTGCTTTATAACATTAAACCCTTGGGTTTATTAGTTCTTTTGGTTTATAATGTTAATAATCTCGTTGGTTTATTAATATCTTATGTTTAAAATACTGATTCTATGGATTATTAATTTATTAGGTTTTTTAGTTTAAAATATCAATTCTTAGGGTTTATTAATCTCTTCTGTTTTTAATATTGATCCCTTATGTTTATAATATTTATCCCTTGGGTTCACCAATTCCTATGGTTTATAATATTTAAACCTTTGGTTTATGATGACATTTGGTTTGTATTATTAATTATCCCTTGGGTTTATTAATATCTTCACTTTAAAATAATAATTGTTAAGGTTTATTAATCTCTTAGGTTTTTTGTTTTTAAATATTGTTTCATATGGTTTATTACTCTTTGAGTTTAATATAATTAATATATTAATATATATTATAAATAAATATTCAAATATTTTTTAATAATGATTATTAGTAATATTATAAAATTATTATAATATTATTAAATATAATATATATTATTATAATATTATTAATATATTATTAGTTCTTTTGGTTTATTAATAATATAACCATCTATGATATTAATATATAAATAAATATTAAAATATTAAATATTATTTATATTATTTTTATATTAATAAATATTTTAATATATATTATTAATATTATAATATTAAAAATATATATAAATATTTTTGTATATATTAATAATATTAATATTATTAATATTCATTATAAATAAATATTCAAATATTTATTAATAATGATTATTTGTAATATTATAATATTATTAATATATATTATTAATAATATTATAATAGGGATACCGATAGGGCGTATCCCCCTATCGGAAGTAGGCTCTTTTGTGATTATGCTAATTAATCTTTTTGATCTGATGGTCTAGATTGAAAGATGCCGGTATATTCTAGTCGTCGCCACTAAATCAATGGATGAAATTCAAAAAAGTAACTTCCTTGCATATCTAAATCACGTGTTTAAACCATACTTAAATTAATTTTTTACAAAACACGATTAAAAATTTACTGTGCCATTTGTTGACCGCCACCTATCAAGATTAACTAGTGATGGTTCTAACTAAAATGCCACCTATTTGATTGTTCAAATTCTCAATTAAACGTGCGCCCGCCATCTATAAACGTGGAAACCAGTGCGCCCGCCACCTATAATGCATCTGCCGAGCGTTTAACAGAGTGTAAATTCAATAAACGTGTGCCCGCCATCAATCAACGTGGAAAACAGTGCGCCCGCCACCTATAATGCATCTTCCGAGCATTTAAAAGAGTGTAAATTCAAAAATCCTTTATCCTGTACCCCACTTGGAGGCTGATCTGATTATTTTGGTATGGTGGTGAGCGAGTGGGACGAGAAACTGAATTCAAGATCGAGCTCATGCACTCTCATGACGATTGAGTTGCCCACTTCTCCAGTGCAGTTGGCCTTCTCCTCTTGTGCGTTAGTTAATACAATATCTGAAAGGGTCGCGTTGATGCGTCAATGCTGTGGATGATTTTTGTTACAGAGTATCGTGGGGCGCAAGCTGCGAACAGGAAGAACGGCTCTAGGGTCTGGCCCAAGGGTGACACTCCAGCCCGGATCCGACTCTCAGTGTGCAAGTGGTTATTATAGGTATGTCTTGAATGCTGTTTGCCTGCATTTTATGTTGAATGCGATGTCTATTTATGTTGTAAGCATAGAAGTATTATGCTTTAAAAGCAACGCTACGTTTACTATTAGACTACTGTCCATCGAGAGTCAAAAAGTTTATTCGTTCATGCATTTATCCTACGGATTCGCCCTATTATATCTAGACCTCGTGTTTCGTACGACTTTCCAACTCACTACTGAGAAAATAATACTCGTTAATACAGGAAGGCCATAGCTTACATTGGAACACTTCCAAGTGCTTTCGTGTAATAGGGCAAAGAAAAAGCTGTTGAATCTTATTAATATGTTCCTGATTATGTTAGTTGATTTAGAGGCCATGAAAATACTTGGATCACAGTTTTATCCATTTGAAAATGATAAATTTGTAATTTCACCATTAGTATCATTTTTACAATGGAATATAAACCAAACTCATCCGTGAGAAAAACTCGTCTAATACACGAATGGGTTTGGTATATCCATTCAATCGTCTGTCTGCTATTAAAAACAAATTGATTGCACCACCGGCAGGGGCTCTACAACGCTAACTCCAAAGGGTTTCATCTGAATCATTAATGAACAAATACAATAAATTTATCTCTTTAGAAAATGGGCATCTTGTAGGTCAGACTACAACCCTAACTCAGAAATGGTTTTGTCAGGAATTTTTAATCGATAAGATAAATAAAATACATTTATTTCTCTGCAAATTGTACATGTTACCATTTAGACAGGTGAGACTAGAATAATAGAAAAGAAAACAATATCCTCCAAAAGAAAAGCAATTCAAAGACAACCTTGGCCAAATGGCTTTTGGACATGGATACAAGGGATCTGCGCAAGTATAGCTAGGGGTGCAAATTAACATAAATTTATCTGTCCCAATTATTATGATTACAATTTAAAAATATGTTATTATTATAATTTGATGGAATTCTTTTAAAATAAAATATATATATGTTTGTTGAAATTTGAAGTTTTTTTAATAATTTGATTATTTATAAAATAATTAATATCAATTTTATTAATTCTAAAAAAATAAAAAAGAGAATAATTATTGATATTAGGTTTATTTATTTTTACTAGAAATATTTTTTTATTGTTTTTATTCATTTCTGTACTATAAAAATATGAAGTTCTTATATAATTTGAAATGTATTTATTTTTATTTTTAAAATACTAAATGTAGAATTTCACATTATTTTTTATAAAGATAAAAATAAAGTGAAAGTATGGATTATAGATGGAATTATATGGATGCAACATTGTGATATGCATTTGCATAACTCCACATTTAACATGTATTTTTCCATTTCTACTTTACCTCATACCCATTGTAATCTAATAGAGTGTTATTGGAGGGTGGAAATGTGTATTCAAATTTTCACATCTCATTCCTATTCCTACTTTCTTGAAAGGTGGGTGGAATGTCTCTATGATAGTTTTCTATGTTGATCTTCATTGACACACCTTGTAACCATCACTAGAATAAGGATGTCAAACCACTTTCACCTTTACTCAACCTCAATCCTCACACATGATGTGAGAGATGAAGTGTGCATTTGGATATCAACACTTTTATTTTCACATCTAACTTAATTTGAAATGAAAGAAACTTATGTTCTGTATACAATGTCAAACAGAAGAAAAATATTAAATTTGGAATTTATTAAGTTATAAAATTATTATTATTCATTTTAACAAAAACAAATAATTTGATCCATGTTATATTAGATATTTTTTGCACAACCACATTTTCACTTTTGATCCATGTTATATGATATTTTTTGCACTTGAATAAGTTTTTTGCGTTTTTTTTTTTTCCATCAAACATATTATCAACTACATAGAAATGAGATGGTTTTATTCATGATATTTTTCTCAGTTGAAAATAAAGTCATCAGAGTAAATCATTCATTTTAAAATTTAAAAGTGTTGCAGAGTAGTATAATTCTCAATCTACAGATTATATGTTTTGAGAGAAAAAATATACAAACATTTACACTAAGTTAGTCAATGTTAAAATTAATAATTATTGATATGGAATGTAATTTATAGTTTTGTTTGAGAAGGAAATAAGAAATTTCTATATGAAGTGGACAAATTAATTGATTAATCATAAATACACAACTACTTGCTTAAATGGATAATAAGGGTAAAAATATACAAATATTTATAATTTAAGTTAGTCAATGTTAAATTAATAATTATTAATATGAAAATGTAATTTTATAGTTTTGTTTGAGAAGGAAATAAGAAATTGCTATATGAAGTGGACAAATTAATTGATTAATCATAAATACACAACTACTTGATTAAATGGATAATAAGGGTCTAAAATGATAGGAATTTACCTATTGCAAACAAAAGAATTAATTGATTTCAAGTGATACCAAAAATACAAATCCTAAAAACTAGCTCAAAAGTGAAATGATCTAGTATTCTACTTGCTTGTTCACAAGCTTATCATTGTAATGTGTATTCATAGGATTCAAACCATGACACCAACCACTCAAAAACTACTTTTTTCAAAACACTAAACCCTTGTGGATTCAACACACATGGTGATTAACTTAGGTCTATGCCCATGTTTACTATTGTTGACTATGTTTGAGAACAGTAAAATATTGTAATAAAATTTTCAAAATATGATGTTTGGATTGACTATGGTAGATTTTGTTGTCTATATTTAACTATGCTTGACATTTGTTAACTATGCTTGATTCATGTACATATAATTTCCAAAAAATGATGCCTAAGTCGACTATTGTTAACTATAATTGGCTTTTATTGACTATGGTTAACTTTAGTTGACTATGGTTGATTATTGTTCAGTTTTGCTACTTATATTTTGTTGGTTATTTTTTAATATTATAAATATCGTTTCTAAAACATGTTCCCATGTTGACTTTTGTTGGATATGGTTCACTAATCTATTTTTTATTTGGAAAAGATGATGCTCATGTTGACTAGAGTTTAGTTTTCTTTGAATTTGTAAGGGATACAGTAAGGGGGCTGACCTACTATTACTATTAATATTAATATTGATATTGTTAAATATATAATAATAATTTTATTGTTATTATAAAAAATATACTAATATTATTGTATTTCAATTATAATTAATAATACTAATAATAACTAAAATTTCCATAAATGAAATAAATCTATATTAATTATAATA
This sequence comes from Pinus albicaulis, assembly GCA_034641835.2. Classification (NCBI taxonomy): domain Eukaryota; kingdom Viridiplantae; phylum Streptophyta; class Pinopsida; order Pinales; family Pinaceae; genus Pinus; species Pinus albicaulis. The sequence continues at coordinate 1,368,632,521 of CM076579.1, read as the reverse complement.
TTAAAATAATATTAATAAGTATTTAATAATAAAAAATAATATAAATATAAAAATAGTTAAAACAATAAATAATTATTATCATTAGAAAAAATAATAATAGTGATTAATCTATATTATTATAGTTAGTTTATTACTGCAAATATTATTTAATTATTTAGTAATTTTTCCAAGCTCACTATAATTTTGGCATCTTAAAAGGCTAGGAAGGTGACTATTACAAAAAATATTCTGATGTAAAGATGTAATATTAAACTCATAGTAATAAATATATAATAATAATATTACAAAAATAACTACTTTAATAAATTTTTCTTATTTGAAATATTTATATTATTATTATTATTTTGCAATAATAGTAGTAGTAGTAGTAGTTATGGTATATTATTTAATTATTTAAGAATTTTTTATTTTAATTGAATAATTTTTAAATTATGGTATATTATTTAATTCAATATATTATTAATTATTATATATTACTATTATTGTTAATTATTTAATAATATTATTAATTGATAATAGCAATAATATTAAATTAATAATCATATTTTTAATATTTTTGGGAAAAAATAATATAGATTGCACCTCCCATCTTGGAGGAGGAACTTGTTGTTCTTGTGGGTCATATCGTTTTATACATTATGTATATGTGCATCTTACTATATTTGTAGATGGAAAATTGCTTTTCTATATTGCTTATTCTATTCACCATTAATTGAAAGTTGTTTTGTTGATATCACGTCTGTTTTCTTTTATGTTAGGTGATTTCCTTGTTTTATCATGGATCCAGCTATTTGGAGTTGTATTCCATTTGAAATTCTTGAAATTGTCTTCCTTTGGATCCCTTTATCGGTTGTGATAAAGTTTAGCACTGTTTGTCAACAATGGAAGACTGTTTTGTAAAATCCTTCTTTCTTATTGCATTGCAAGCATATCTGTACAAATGAATTTGGATTTATGGTTCCTTTCATCAATGATGAAGACAATTATTTTGTTGCTAAATACCTTAATCAAAATGGGCGCATATCTCGTTTTCATTTGCGATTCATAGATTCAAGATACAAGGTGGAGTCTACTATTGGACCAATGGTGGTTTTATCCTTACCAACAGAATTTTCCCATTCACGAAACTATTTTGTGATGAATCCATTTACAAAGGCCTTGAAAAACATTGGGCGAATACGAATTGGAGACTGGGGATTCTTTTCGTTATTGGAGAATGTGAGCAGCAACAAATATGACTGGGTTGTTCTAAAACATATCTATGATAGAATTCAGTCTAAATTTTATGTTTACAGTAGTCTTGATAGGGTTTGGCGAAGGGCTGATCTTCCATTTGGTGGCACTTCACCCCCTCAAAATGGAGTGTTTTATAGAAGTAAATTGTTTTGGCTCTATCTCGACACAGAGTATGAAGATTATCCTCGATATGGGTATACAATCTACTGGTTTGATGTAATAAAAAATGACTGGGGATTTTCATTTGTTCCAATCACTGACATTCGGTGTATGTCATTGGCAGTATGCAAGAATCAGTTGATATGTCTTGTCAATGATGGCTCCACTTCTGTATGGTCAATTGAAGAAATAGATAATTTTCAATTTGGTCAGCCGTATATTGAACGAAGAACTGATTACTTTGAGGATGATTGGGGCTTTAGATGGAAGTTGTTGGAAGAAATGTCTATAGATATAAATATGAAATGTCCTGGTTATCTTCCTTTTCGAACAGTCCAAGGTGTGGTTCTTATGTGCAAATGCAGTGAAGTTCCTTTCGTATTATATGACATGATGGCTGGCCTTTGCTTCCCAATAGATATTGATAATTCAACTAATCAACAAATGAATGGATTTTGGTCTCCAACGTTGCAGGATTGCAACGATTTGATAGAGTCTGGAAATGTCTTTGCAATTGCTCCGCGTATGGATTCTATAGATGAGATTCCACCATTAGATGTGGACATGGAGTCTTAGGCTATTAGCCATTTTGTATTCTCTCTGTCGTCGTGGAAAATATTTCCTTTTTTTTTTTTACTTTGCATACTTTTGGGTATGTATGCTAAGACTATGGATATTTATATGGCTCCATTATGAGGGGGTGTCTTCTATATGTGTATGTAGAGGATGCTGGATATTAAAATCCATTGCAATTTGCTCGAAAAATATTTATTTTTTTCTCCCGTTTAGTCGTATTAATTGCATTTGAATGTGTTTGGATGTTATCCATTTCTCTCTTTTTCTATAATTGTAATTACTGTGACTTATTCTATACATTGTGTTTCCATCAGTTTTTTGTCATTGATTCTCAAACAATGTTATATCTTTAGGTTTTTTTGATGGTATATATTTCCAAATATTTAGATATATTTCAAATTCATATAATTCTTTAGAATTTTGTTCCATTTATATGGGTTTCCCATTACAGTTATAATATGATACAATAAATTTAATCCTTTTTTGTTTTGGCCATTTGAAAAAAATCCATTTTTCTTTTCAGCCATTTCGGTGGAAAAAAATGTGTTCCTTTTTCATCCTTTTCTGTTAATTTATATTGGATATATTATATCTGTTCCATGTTTACTCTTCTATAACAAATATGTTATTTTTCGTTGTAGACATGTCATCTGAAGGTACAAGCAAACGTACAAGAAAAAGGAATAAGTTGCCTGCATCGCGTGACAATTCTAATGAAAGTCGTCGTTTACGGTATCAACAAAATAAGGACACAATAAATGAGCATAGGAGAGCTAAATATCGTAGAAGAACGACTGAAACAACTCTTCAAAAGGATTTTATGGTTCCTCCTAGGTATCGTACTATGGATGATATCATGGAAAGAAAATTTCCGCTTGGTAGTTCGCTGCCAGAATATGCTCCTCGTCAGCATAATTTTGTTTTTCAATGCTCTTTTGAAAATTATCAAAATATTGAGGAAACATCTCGCAATAGGGAGGAACATCATGTTCATAATGTGGATGCAAATGTTCACCCTAACCCTTCTGTCTCTGCAATTGCATCTTGTGAGAAAGGCCAAAGGTTGCAAAATATCCATGGTGGAGGGAATGATGATATTGTATGTGATGCCTTGGATGATAGTTTGATTGGCCATTTGTTTGATAATTTGGATCCAGCTGGTCAAAACATCATCTCTTCCAATCTCCCTTCTGAAAATAATGTTGTCTGACGAACAAAAACAGTCATCCCTGATAGCAGTTCGCGTGGAACAATGGAGGTAATCCAATGATATCTTTACAGTTGATGCAATAGTGACTATTTTATTACATTCCTATATTTACATTTCTTTAGTGATAAGGTATTTTATTCTCTTCGAGTAGGATACACCTCATTTTAATAGAGGTCTACAAATTTTCTCCCCGCGTCTTCCATCTCTTTATATGAGATTTGAATATGAAGCACATCATAGCCTTCCACTACATTCTCCTCGAGAATCAAATCGACAAACTAATGTTAATGTTAAATGTGTTTGATTTGATTTTTCTTTATTTGAATTTTTGGTGCATATTTTGTTTTTCTTCAAACAGGACACAACTCATTTCAATAGAGGCATGCAAGTTAACTTCGTAGATGTTCCGTATAATGATGTTATAATTGAAGAGGAACCATCGCATAGCGTTCATCCATATCGCCAAAAAAATGTAAATGTTGAATGCATTTGATATTTTCCTCCTTTTTTTCATTTATTGTTAATTGTAAAATTAGAAATCTATCTTTTTTCGACATTTGTTTTTATAAAATATGTTAATTCGTTTTAACAGGAAAAAACTAACTTGAATGGAGGCGTCGAAACTAACTCGCCAAATGTTCAATCTACTGATGTTAGAAGTGAAGAGCAACCATCTCGTACACTTCATCGACATCACCAAACAAATGTAAATATTGAATGAATTTATTTCTTTTTTCCATTTTTTCAATTCTAATTATTTGGACATTCAATTTAAAAAAAAAATTATGCTAAAGAAACCTTTGCAAACTCTCAGGTTCTAGAAATGCAGACCACAGATTTGGAAACCCCATGTCGTAGATTTGTTCCACATGTTTAAAATTTGGGGAGGGAGTCTCGTGGTGCTGAAAATCAAATAGATCTTAGAAGAAATTATACTCTTCCACATCATTCTCCACATGCTCCAACCAATACAAATCATATTTATTTTGATGAAAATATGATTGCAGTGCATAAAATATTTCGAGAAAAGCTAGATAGCTTGGAAGTTGTCCATATGTGCCACATCTGCAAAGAATCATATCCTGGAATCCACGTTTTGAGAGATGCTGAAGGACCTGTTTGCAGATGATGCAAGAGTGAAGGAGGTTCACATCGTTTTTGTGGCTATAACAACATGGATCCTGGCGAGCAACCTCATATTTTAAGAGTTCTTACTCAAGTTGAAGAAATGTTAATAGCACGTGTAAATCCTATTTTGCAAGTGACACATGCTCGAGGTGGGCAATATAAGTATAGCGGACACACAATTAGCTTTCCCCAAGATATTTCAACAATTGCACAAAGTCTTCCACGCCGTGTTGAAGATCTTGACTTTCTAATTGTGAGGAGACATGCTGCTCAGTCTAAATATTATGAATGTTATGTAAAAAGATCCCGCGTCATGGATGCATTGAGTTTCAAAATTGAACGTGATCAATATTATCGAGATGTTGTAATTGACTACGATTCAGTGAATGCTCTGCCCGAAAGAACAACAGATGTCTCCTCCAGGCTTAAATTTGTTGATTGTGACATTGCAGAATCTGAGTTCAGTGCAGCTAGTAATGAAGGGTTTCCTCTTAACCATTTGCCCTCTCATCCTCCGTCTTTTATTGCTCACCTACCCAATGAACAGAGAGAAGTGGAAGAAATTAGAGCATTTCTTGCTAATGTTGATTCTTCAGATGTTGATGAAATGGACTGGCCCAGTATTGGAACGTCTCCAGTGAATGAATATAATACTGAGGGGTTATTAGATATGGCATTCCCCACATTGTTCCCCACTGGTGCTGTTGATTGGTTGCAACCACGCATTTGTACTATTGAACTTCATGAGTATGCATTGCATCTTCTTAGATACTATGATCAGAGGTTTGGAAGCCATCCTCGCTTCCGATATTTCCTGTTGAACATGATAATGAGGCATCGTAGCCAAGCAACTGCTTCAGTTTTTGTGAAGAAAAATTTACATGATAACTCACCGACAACAATTGATGAGTTGCGTCAGCAACTTTATGATTTACCAAATAATAAGTTGGTTGAGCATCTTATGCGGTTTGGGTCTTCTTTAAGAGGTACAAGGGCTTACTAGACTAAATTTCGAGCTGAATTGACTGACATGATTACTCAAATGGGATGTCCATCTTTGTTCTTTACTTTGAGTGCAGCTGACACAAAGTGGCCAGAGCTGCATAGCCTCATGCCTGCACCGTCGCATTCTCATTCCTTAAATGAGCATCGTATGAAGGTTGAAAATGTTATCCAGTACCCTCATATTGTTGCCACATTTATGCACCATAGATTCAATATATTTTGAGAGGAAGTTATCCAAAAATATCTTAAAGCTAAAGACTTCTGGTACAGGTCTGTTTTCTTGAATTTATTTTCTATTCATTGTCAATTTCTTATTTATTTTCCATTCATATTTTTCATATTACCTCTGTGTTCATTTTTTCCAGATATGAGTGGCAACATAGAGGTTCAGCACATATCCATGGTTTCGTTTGGTTGCAAGGAGCTCCTGACATGGAAAGACTTGATTGGTAAAATGATTGTGATTTGCAACATGCAAAGAGATTCTTTGACAATTATGTAACTGCACGGAATCCACGTGAAATACATCATCGCAATATAATGGTTCCAAGAAGTATCAATGATGACCCTTGCCTATTGAATACTGATCAGATTTTCTCTTGCAATCCTCATAATGATTATGAAGAATTGTTGAACCGTGTCCAAAGGCACACAAAGTGTAGTGTAGATTCTTGTTTGCGCAAAAAGGGCACTATTCTCGCTTTTCGGTACAATTCCCCATGGGATCTTTCTGAGGAATCAAGATTGTTCATAGATGCTCAAGGAATAAAAAAATATGACCCAGCAAGAAATGATGATTGGCTCAATGTACATAACATTGAACTTCTAACAATGTGGCGTGCAAATGTTGATTTCCAACCAGTGCTTTCTCGGCATGCTGTCCTAAAATATATTGCTAAGTATGCATCAAAAGCAGAGAGAAGGTCTGAAAGCTATCATGATATGTTAACTAGAATTTCAGATTCTTTTGCCTCTGAGGATCATGCTTTATGTGCTTACAGGAGGTTTCTTGCAGAAACAGTCGTTGAACGCGACATTGGAGCACAAGAAACATGTCATATGTTGCTTAAGCTGCCTCTTGTTGTGTGTAGTCGACGATTTGTTTCCTTAAATGTTGAAAGAAATGTGTTCAAGAAAATTTCAAGGGATGGCCTGCACTGTTCATCTGAAAATACGTTTGTTCAAAATTATCAGAAGAGACCTTCTTTCCTTGACCATCTATCTTTGATAGAAACAGCAAGATCTTGGACCTATGAGAGCAGCCGTGAAAAAGATCCATGGAGGCCAAGAGATGCTCATGCGGTTGTTCGGGTCTGGCCACGATTTTATTCTGTTCCTAGTGAGGATTCAGAGGAATTTGAAACATTTTTCTGGTTAGAATTTCTCTTGTACAAGTCGTTTCATGACATTTCTGTAGATATTGGGCTTTCAACTGAAATTATTGTTGAAAACTGGAGGAATTTCCGATATCGAGCTTGGCATGTTGATCGAAATCCATCAATTGATGAAAATATTGAAGATGGAGAAGATGGTGATTTTTCTAACCAGGAAATGAATCTTGAAGATGATTTTCAAGAGTGGAAACTTTTCTCTCGCTTGGTTCCACCAAATAGTGTCAATGTTTCTGATCTTCACACCCTTGGTCGAAGGGATTTTGATATATCCTTTGACTGGCAAGGTACAACTATTTCTGATGATGTGGCCGAAGAAGCTATTAATTTTATAAGGAATGCAATATCAAGGAGTGATATTGGTGACCTTTCAAATAGAACATTTGTCTCTCCAAATTCATTGGGAGAAAAACAACGACTTGCTTTTGAAATCATTTTAAGGCATTTTGTTGAATATGAGATTCGTGAAGTTCTTCTTATGATTATTCAAGGCACTCCATGCACTGGCAAGTCTTTCCTTATCCATTGTATTTCTGAGACTCTTTCTAATCTGTCAAGTAATGGAAAAAGTCCTTTGCTTCTTCTTGCCCCAATAGGAATAGTTGCTTTCAATATACATGAAAAAAAATACACTCTGCTTTGAAAATCCTGATTAGAGATATGAAACCACTACAGGGTCAATCATTGGCACTATTTCAAGAGGAAATGAGGCACATTTGATATATATTGATTGATGAAATGAGATTTTTAGGATCAAGGTTGTTCATGAAAATAGGTGCTCGATTACGAGAAGAATTTCCAGATAAAAATAATTGTCCTTTTGGTGGTAGATCCATGATCCTTGTGGGTGACCTTGGCCAGCTACCTCCTGTGAGAGATAGGCCTTTGTATGTAGGTAATATAGCAGGGAAAGTATTATGGAAAAAATTCAACACTGTTGTCACTCTTGACACAATATTTTGCCAACAAGGGAGTAATGAGAAACAATCTTGTTTTCGTCGAGTCCTCAATAACATAAGAAATGCAGAACCTGTTCTTGATGATTGGTAGTTTCTTATGTCATGGGCTGATATCAGGTTGCATCCTAGAGAAAGGGATTTATTTAATGTAGCAGTTCACATGTTTCCAAAAAATAATTTGGTCTCCTTCCATAACAGACATATGTTGAAATCATTAAATTCTCCAATTGCACGATGTATTGCTGTGAATTCAAGGCGTTCAGAAATCAGTGGTGCCGATGATGATCAACTGGACCGTGAAGTTTTGTTGTGTCGTGGCCAACATGTTATGTTGACATGTAATTTGTGGGTTGAAGCTGGTTTGGTGAATGGTGCACTTGGGTATGTGAAGGAAATATTTTATATGCCCAACTCTAAGCCACCTGAGCTTCCAATGTTCACAACTGTTATTTTTGATAAGTATGTTGGTGTTTCATTTGATGCAAGCAATCCAAACATTGTACCTATCACACCAGTGATAAGAGGAAATCGAAAACAAATTCCTTTAAAGATGGCATGGGCTCTTACAATTCATAGGTCACAGGGTTTGACTTTAGAGCGAGCATCAATTGATATCGGGAATAGAGAACAGCAAGGCCTAACCTTCACAGCCATATCGAGAGTGAAATCAAAAGATGGTTTGTGCATTGCACCGCCTTTCTCTTATCAGCGTTATGCCAAGATGAATAATAGTGCATATGTTACAATTAGGAAGAAAGAAGAGGAGAGATTGAAGTCCATATCGCTATGATGTGCAACTATTAATATAATAATAATGATTTTGATATATTAATGACATGTCTACATTCATCAAATTCATAGTAGTATTTTGGATTGTTGTTTACATCATTTTTTCTGTTCTTTATTTTTCTTGTTTTTATAATGTCGTTTTTATTTTATTTTTCTTACAATGAACCATTCACAGGTAGAAAACTAGTTACACGAGCCAGCCATTAAAAATCAAGATGGAAGTCAATATCACTGTCACATGTAGCTAATAGTATTCTGACATATTTATAGAATGCTTTATAATTTTTTTTATTATCGTCTCTTTTTTCATTTAGTATAGGAATTCTTCTGATGTATTAATTAAATGAATACATTCATGAGATGCAATATAGTAATATATGAGAAATTCCATACATCGTTCTTCGTGTTGTTCAATATACCTCCATTTTTTAGTCGCTATTGTTCTTTTGTTTATAGTAAACCATTCAGACATATACAGCCAGTTATATTAGCCAATCATTAAATTCAAGATTGAAGTCCATATCCCTATTACATGAAACTAAAAATATTTATCAATGTGGTTTGCTAAATGTGTTGTGGTTTCGTTCAATGAGAAGATGTTTATATTTGTTAATAATATTAGACTGCAATTAATATATACATTGACATTAATTTAAATACAACTATTGAATTACTATCATTATTAATATTTCATTATAAACATTGAGTTTAGAATTTTGTGCTTTCTTGTTGATTATTGTAATATGGGTCATATCACACATTTATTTTTATCACTCTTTTCATGTGTGCAGTATGTATTTCTAATGAGGTTTATAGCATCACGTTTTTAAGATTTAGTTTTTTAAAAACAATATAAAAGGGGTGTTATCTATATATATATATATATATATATATATATAGATAGATATATATATATATATATATCTGCCTAGATGTTTCTATCTCTTTCTGTATACATTTTTATTTTGTCATTTTCCTTTCAAATGCAGGTATGGATAATAACGATGGGATCTATTATAATCAAGCGGTGGCGAATATTTCTAGACTCATCAGTCTTGTTTCTTACATTCGGAACAAGCTAGATAGAAAACATGGGTTCCATCCTACTTTTATTGATGAGCATCTTCGTGTGCTTGATGAAATGAAAATGAATGTGAAATACCTGTTGCATGTTCACATGAGGGAGGCTGGGAGAAAAACAAGAAGGGATTGGTTGGAAAGCGTTAAGTATCGTGATCATTATCCTGTTGATTTGAATTGGTGTTCCTTTTGTCGTCGGTCTGGTTGTGTTCTTGAAGAGGCTATTTGATAAATGACATTTGATGGACTGTTTTGAGTCCACTTTTGTGGTGGGATTTCTTTATGTAAAGAAAACAAAAAACATATGTTAATTTCAGTGATTTTTTTTTGTTTCACTGATGGCGGAATTGAGTAACATTTGAGTTTATTTATTTATTCAGTTTATTGATGTTCAATTTTTATAATATTAATGGTCCCTTTGCTTTATTGATGTTTTATGATTATACTGTTAATATTTCACTGTATTTGTTGATCAATTGGGTTTATAACATTGATTCCTTGATTTTTCGGATTCTTTCGGTTTGTAATAATATTCCGTTCACATTATTAAATTCAAATATTGGGGTTTTTATATTAGTCCTGGAGTTTAATACTAATGCATTGTCCAATTTCACATTATGAAAAACACTCACTCAACTTAATATAAACAGAAGTGACTATTGGTATAACTTATGTTTTTAATAATGTTCCCTTGAGTTCATGAATTCCTTTGGTTTATAATATTAAAGCCTTCAGTTTATTATATATTTTTGTTTATATTATTAATAGTCCCTCCACTTTATTAATCTCTTCATAAATATAATGTGGTTGTGATACTAATATTCGACTAAAATTTTGTTCCCTTCGCGTTATTGGTCCCTTGGGTTATTAATATTTTTCCCTTGGGTTCACCAGTTCCTTTGTTTTCTAATATTGGACCGTTGGGTTATTACTTCTTTTGGTTTATAATACTTTTTTAATCGCTTAAGTTTGTTAATAATTTTTATTTCTATTACTCATTTGTTGGGTAATGTTTTTCCCTTGGTTCACCAAATCCTTTCGTTTATAATGTTAAACCCTTGGGTTTGTTAGTTCTTTTGGTTTATAATATGAATAATCGATTAATGTCATCCCTGATCAAACGTCAGACTCTCACAAATATTGTCTCCATATGAAAATCACCCATGGCCAGCCATGGTCATAGTTGGTCCTTTGGTTTATAATTTTTTGGGTAATGGTTGTACCTTGGGTTCACCAATTCCTTTAGTTTATGTGTCGAGGTGGACCTTAGTAAAGGTTTTCTAGATCACATACAATTGAAACAGAAGAAATAGGGTTGGACACAACACTTATATTTCGAGAACACAACATTTAGATGTTGAATTTGTCGACAGACATGACACCTTCAAAATACGTGTCCTGACACCAAGAAAGACACACAAAAAAAGAAGAAAACGGGAAAGCAACCCAAAGGATGGAAATTTCCTCCACCATTTCCAAACGAGGAAGATGAAGAAGAAGAATTAGGCCCCCATACAACTCTAGAAAACCAGAACAGACAAGAAAACATAGCAAAGGTGGATACAAACGAAAGTGGAGCAGTTTCGACTACTCCCACAATGCAATCACAAAATATCCTAGAAGCAAATGAATTGGAAAGAACCAAACATCACCATACTTGAGATAGCTCGAACTCATAAAAGGATTATACAAGAATGGAAGAAAACAATTAGCTGACATTTGTATCTACCATGCCATCTCAAGGAGAATGGTGCAAAGTAGAAAAGAAGAAATGGAGAAAAGTATAACTTCTTCTCTATGTTGTTTGTTTCTGGTATTTGTGAACACTGGTTATTATTGACTAGTATAATGGAATGCTTATATCATATACAATATGTAATTTTGTTTTCATTAATAAATTCACGATCTTTTTCCTAGGAATATTTTTTTATAAAAATAAAAATAATTAATTATTATTATTAATTACAATAATAATATTTTTTATTAAAATAGTTATTATTATTATTATTATTATTATTAACATAAAAGAAGTATTATTATAAATTATAATTATAATAATTTTTAAAATAATTATTCATTTATTATTATTAAAATTTAATTAATATTGAATATTATTAAAATTTAATTATAAATAAAAGTAATAGAATTTATTAATAAAATGAGTAATATGAATTAGTAATTATAGTGTTTAATGAGTAATAAAATAATTTTAATAATTAATTAATGATTTTAATTAACATAAATTAATTATTGTTATTAAGTATAATAATAGAATGTTTTTTTAGAGAGTAAATTTCTGTGATTCGTAGCTTATTGAAACAAAAATATTCCAAAAAATCACATCAGGATGATTTAGGACCGACGCATTTCAAACTACCAAGTGTAGTTCATCACAGGAGAATGATAAACTACACTTCATAGTTCGAAACACACCGGCCCTAAAAAATTCTGATGTAATTTTCCAAAAGAATTTTGTTTTAATAATGCGAGCATTCTTTGGATAGTTTAATAGGATTGGCTCATGCTTCAATTTATTCATATTCAAAGCTCTTAAGTGTTAAGTCTTGAATACATTTATTAATTACTCTTAACGTAAGCGCGTATCTTCCACTATTCTTTCAAGCAGGTGGCCATCTTTTAAGTGAGTATCTTTCTTAGGCAACATGGGGAAACGAATCTATATTGTTTCATGTCTTGATGGGTTAAATGGGTATGTTGGCAGGGTTTTCTACTTTATTTATTATTATTATTATTGGATATCATTTTTGGGATTCAGCTGCGTTAAGTAAGTCATTCATCTATGACCATTTCTATGAGAGGTAGTCGTAACTCACTAATTTCTCATGATTTTTGAATAGTCCACTTAGCACTCATTGCATCGGGTGATGGTCACAAGGGTGAAGAAGTGGGATTGAAACTAGTGAAATGAATCACTTAGTGTCAATCATCACTTCTGGAGCTTGCACCCGGTAACCAGGACTTCCCGGGAGGTCATCCATCCTAGAACTCCTCTGGCTCAAACGCACTTAACTGTGGAGTTTTCCACAAAATCAAGCCCGCTTAGTTTAGCTATTTTCAAGCTAAGCTAAGCGGACTTGATTGTGTGGAAAACTCCACAGTTAAGCGTGCTTGAGCCAGAGGAGTTCTGGGATGGGTGACCTCCCGGGAAGTCCTGGTTACCAGATGCAAGCCCTGGAAGTGATGATTGACGCTATGTGATTCATTTCACTAGTTTCAATCCCACTTCTTCACCTTTGTGAGCATCACCCGATGCAATGAGTGCTAAGTGAACTATTCAAAAATCATGAGAAATTAGTTAGTTGCGACTACCTCTCATGGAAATGGTCATAGATGAATGACTTACTTAACGCAGTTGAATCCCAAAAATGATATCTAATATAATGCAATGCAGAAACCCTCATACTTCAATAATTATTATTATTATTATTTATAACAATAATTAGTATTTATTATGTATTATTAAAAATAATTAACATAAATTAATTATTATTATTAATTATAATTACAATAATTTTGAAAACTATTACTCAATTTATTATTATTAATATTTAATTAATATTAATAATGTTTATTTAAAAATAAAAGTAATAATATTTATTAATAATATTAGCAATATTATAAATCCCAGGGAATGGCAAAAATACATCGCTGTGGAGAGATCGAATCATGGGTCATCCTCCACTTTCAGCTATCAATGAAATTGCAGAGTTAAGAGCTTGGTTAAGTTCAAAAGGAATTCGAAAAATCGAGGATATTGCAGATTGGGATAACAAAGGCAATTGGCAGAGTTGGACTTTGCCTAACATTCCAGCGCACTTAAAAAAATAGTTAAATGCTCTTTCAGATGCAATTACAGACTTTACCCCAATGCATAAGGACGAGGAAGACTCATGGGGATGGGGAAAGACGGGGGTGTACACAGCCAGACAAGGATATTTACAGATGCAAGGTAAAAAGGATTCTACGCATCCGGAAACAGTGTGGAAACAGATCTGGGAAAACTTTAGCATTCCCAAGATCAATTTCTTCTTTTGGACTTGTTCCACAACAAAATCCTGACTGGAGAAAATTTGTGCAGAAGAAACATAGCAGGTCCTCATCGATGTGTCTTCTGCAAAAATGCATTGGAAACCTCAGATCACATGTTCATCGATTGTGAGTATGCACAGAAGGCCTGGACTAACTTCTTGACAGGACTGAATGTGAGACCCCCAGCACATTGTTCGATCACAGACATGTTCTCGTCTTGGAAAGCTCGATACCCCTTCAACATCGCTGACAAATCTCTTTGGCATAAGGTGTGGATTGCAGCTCCAAAATATGTATGCTGGAAGTTGTGGCTTGCCCGGAACGAAATTGTCTTCAACCAAAAAGAAATGACTGCAGATAATGTAGTGGAGCAGGCCAAGAAACTTCTATTAGAAACTTTGAGACACTCCATAGTCAAAGAAGATAGTTCCCTCCGAACTGAAGAAAGGACATGGCTGGATGGCTTCTCCCCCATGCCTAGACCTTGAGCAATCATACGTCCAAATCACAAGGAAAAATGGCAGATTCGAGACACTTTGGACAGTTTTCAAAAGTGGTGGAAATCACAAGGAAAATGCACTATCTTCTTTGACGGAGCCTCAAAAGGCAATCCAGGTAGGTCAGGAGCAGGAGGGGTTATTTATTCTTCGAATGGGGAAAAAGAGGACTTCAGTTGGGGACTTGGGCTAAAAACCAACAATCAGGCTGAAGTACTCAGTCTTTTAAAAGCTTGTCAACTGGCCAGAAAAGAAAATCCAAGGGAAATTTTAGTCTTTGGAGATTCAGAGCTACTGATAAAATCTCTAATAAACAAGAAAGGACTCAAGGATCCAGCGCTAAATAAACAACTTGCAAGAGTGAACAGACTTCTGAAGGACTTCTCCTTAGTTCAAATCTTCCATATCCTCAGAGAATTAAACACAGAAGTAGACAGATTGGCAAATACAGGATGTACTCTAGAAAAGAGCATGATCAGCATAAATGCAGGAGCATTGAATATGGCAACTATTCCCTAACTGGGCAAGACGCTCTTGTAAAAGCAGGGAATTGTAATGTATGAAGCAGTGAATTGTAATGTTTGATTTGGCTTCGGCCAACCCACCTCTATCAATAAAAATACCCGTTTCAGTTAAAAAAAAAAAATATTAGCAATATTAATTAATGATAATAATGATTAATGAGCAATAACAATAATTAATTTAAAATTATTTTAATTAACAATGATTAACATAAATTAGTTATCATTATTAATTATAATTATAATATTTTTTTATTAAAATAATTATTTATTATTATTATTATTATTAAAGCCTATTGGCATTTTCCAACCACATTTACTAATGTGGTTGTGCATCTGATTGACATACGCCTATAAGCATATATCAACCACATTTAGTAATGTGGTTGTGTTAGTTAAAACTCATTTTAATAATTAATTAATAATGAAATGAAATTTATTTAAAAATAAAAATAATAATATCTATTAATAATTTTAGCAATATTAATTAATAATAATAGTCCTAATATGAATATTTATTGTTATTATTGATTATAATTATAATATTTTTTAATAATACTAGTCAGAGAGAAAGGATGGAGTCCGCTAGGGTTTCTTACCTCGCTGCTTCTAAAGTGATCACCTTCGATTCTGTTTCTTTGGAGTGCAGGCTCGACAAACAGACTTTGATCCATCGACCTACGTCGAAAGGAATAACTCTCATCAGGTCACTTCACTCAGATCTAAACAATAATCTCTTTCCCTCAAGCATCTGCAAGCGAGGCGGGCTTGTAATCATTTTCTTTGACAATATGATGTGGGTATGATCTACTCCAACAAGGCCACATCGATCAACCTTAGATTTTGTGCACAATGCTTCTCAAAGGTGGATCACAGTAGTGGAGTTTTTATAATTGACATGCGCTACAAACGTCGCGACCATTGGATCTTAGATCTTGAGAAGCCAAGCATCCTCTCACCACTGTCTTAGTGGACAGTACCTGATCCATCTCCCATTAGGGGAATTATGAGGTCTAAAATGGGCCTCTTAAGAAAAATGTACAACAAAAATAAAATTTATAAGAAACAATAGGATTCAAGATGATGATGTCCACCATGGGGGATGATTCACCATTTTTTAAGTAAAAGGGTAAAAATATTAAAAAATAATAAAATAATAAAACTACTTTTTCAACTCGTATTTTCAACTTATCTACCAAAGTTTTTACTCAAATTTCGAGCGAGAGTACTTGTTGGATGCAAAATTTAATTCCTCATCTAAGGAGTACCCATGTTGCATACTTTTGATGGACTCTGGTACACGAAAAATGAGAAATACATAAAAAATGTTATTACAATCACGTTTTTCATGTATTTCTCATTTTTCGTATAACAAGACCCATCAAAAGTATGTAACATGGGTACTCCTTGGATGAAGAATTAAATTTTGCATCCAACAAGTACTCCCACTTGAAATTTGAGTAAAAAATTTGGGATATAAGTTGAAAATATTTGTTGAAAAAGTAGCTTTTTCTTTGTTCCCTTTAAAATTTGAGGATGCACTAGTAAATTTGGCCCAATTTCCGACGGCCAATTTGTTGGTTTTCCGACACCTAGTCATTGCAAGAGCAACAATTTGAGGCACTTCAAAGCATGGCTAGCCATAACATCGGTCTTTCGACACTTCGATAAAGCGTCGGTATTGCGACACTTGTTCCGACGTTTTGCAGAAGTGTTTCAACACCAACGCTTCTGAAGTGTCACAATAGTGACGCTTGTGAAGTGTCGCAATACCGACACTTCTAAAATGTCGCAATACTGATGCTCGTAAATTGTTGGAAGACGGACGTTATGGCTAATGACGCTTCTAAAGTGTCGCAATACCGATGCTCGTGAAGTGTCGGAAGACCGACATTAGGGCTAACCACGCTTTGAAGTGTCACAATACCAATATTGAGCAGAAGTCACTCTTATGACGTTTGGAAACGTCGCTTTTCCGCGTTTGGGAACGTCGCTTTTCCGACGTTGGCAAACTTCGCTCTTCCGACAGCATAGTAATTTTTTTTTAAAAATGTAACGTCGGTCTTCTGACGCTTACGATGTGTCGGTCTTCCGACGCACGACTTAAAATATTTAAAAAATAATGAATGCGACCAATCATAAAAATGAATACAGATCTGAAATAGTTGCAAGTCTAAAGTTTCTTGCACATGGGTCAAAATTACAGGCTTCCACAGAGTGAATTTCGTTGGTCACAGAGTCGATTTGTAGACTACAAGAGGAGTCAAATTCATGATTTTACTTAGGCCTAATTACAGGCTTGTTGAAGGCTGAGTTGCAAACTTCAAAAGAGTTGAATTATGAAATTTTTACAGAACTGAAACCTTACCCACAAATCCAAAAAAAAATCATTGTCTAGACTCCATAAATTAATTGATTCAAATATGCTTCAGAGATGTCTTATTCTTTCTTGCTTCAGAATTGAAATATTCTATTATGCTTTCACCCAATTCTTGGTCAAGTTCATGTTCTAAAGTGTAGAATTTAGTTTGATATATATAGTTGTTTAACTATTTGAAAGGATGTGACTATTGGAGAAATTGAGCTAACCAACAGTAAGGAGCCGACCTAAAATATAGCTTGGGTTTAATAAATAGCAGACAACCTTAACATGTTCTTTAAATTAAGGTTGACATATATACATCATGTAGCAGATGCAACTCCTTGCATTATGTAATATATTTATAAACAATTATTTCCCAGAATAACCATAACTCATTACACCTATATTTGCACCAGAAAATGGGGATTTTTGGGCCCAATACTACAAGTTTGAACTTTAGCATGGAAATGAGGACATCCAACAGGATGTACTGAAGATATGCATTGCTGCAGAACCAAGGCATGGAGAACTGTGGGCATCTATATCAAAAGTAGTTGAAAATTCACATCTGCCTGTTGAAGCTATTTTAAAGAAAGTAGTGGTTTATCTAGGAAAGGAAGAAGGGGTTATGGGTGTTTGATAAACATTTAGAAAAAAAATCAGGCCTTCCAATTATCAATATAATCGTCTGTTATATGTTTGTACTAGCTGACAATTTGGATGGCTTATTACTCTGGCAGTATTATGGTAACCATTGTAGCCAGTATTTTTATTGTAGTTGTGCCATACCCAACTCCACTAATAGTAACAACAATGTTGAATCCTGATCAGTATCCATCCATGGGATTTTAATGGCCCTTAGATGTGATATTCACATGCCAAATTGAATCATTTCATAGAATGACTCCACTGCATATTACTGCCTTTCAGCTATGGCTGAGTAGATTCTCTCATAAAAATAAAGCAGGTGGTCCAATAAAAGGAAGGGGACTGGTTGCATGTTTCATTCCCTTTTTTTTGTCAGTTGAAAGCTTTCCAAGAAGAATAAATCTACTGAAGCATGAAACTGATTTTGTTGCTGCCCCAACTACCACTGATATACATCACAATGTGTCATAGTTTACTGTAAGCCTCTATTGAGAGTGGGAAGCACTAAATCCTCTTATGCATACAAAATGAAAGAAGCATTGGCATACTACTATGTTTACAAATTTAAGGACAGGCATAGTGAGTCTCCGGGAAACACAGTTACATGTGGAGACCCTAGATCCTTGTACCCACAATATCTAGTGACTTATAAAATGATTTCCAAAATGATGCCTTTGCTATGCATGTAAGAACACCACCTGTATAATGAGGGAGATGTAATATTGTCTGAGAAGCAGATTTATACAGAGTGGTCCAATATTGTGTATTTATGGAAGATACAACTGATTTTGGCATGAAACATGTATCCAAGATTTCAATGTGCCTTATTTCAGAGCCCATTGATGATTTACTATGAAACCTAAACTTTCAAAACAAACACATTCACCAAAGATAAACGTTGAACAGTAATGGATCAGCAGTCAATATAATACACAAATCCACAGCCATTTAGTATGTATAATGAAAAAAGGAAATGGCTAAGCCACAGGCATGTCCTCAAGGTTTCTGACCCTTGGACAATAGAACTGACCCAGTAGTTATATGACTAACAGATTTTTGGGAAATTGTAGTGCTAAGAATAGAATCATGTTAACGATTTCACCATTGTGCTATGCCTTAGAACTCGGTTGTTGATTGGCTACAAAGGAGTAGAAGTCTAATGCAGTAAATTCCAAGGGTACAATTTAGCAGCTACTGAATCCATACTAAACTGTTTTACTTATGAACTGTAATGCCACATAACTGTGACTGTGATGCCATGTATATTCTAATGTTGTGATGCCACATATACCACTGTAATGTTAATGAAGCTATATAAATATCCAACTGTGTTAGTATACATACAATTGTGATGCCTCCAGACATGCAATTGTGTTGCCGCCAGACATGCAATTGTGCTGAGGTCAACCATACTATTGTGTGCCAAGACCCATACCAGAGTGCAGAGATTAACTATACATCAAAGTGCTGAGACCATCATATTATTGTACTGAACTGAGATCAATTACATACTTTACTGTAGCAAGACCTTATATATATTGAACTGAAATGAAACTATACATACTCTGTACTGAAGCAAGATTATACATCCACTGAAGCGAGACAATACATTGTGAATACAATTATGCCAACGAGACTGTGCATTCAATTGTGAATCAATGCCAAATGATGTCGTATATACATTTTTGTTCAAGACTTTGTTTAGATATTTATTTATAATAATTGGAGTGATTTCATAACTTAGATGTGTTGATATCACTGTGATAGTGCCGAGACTTGTGTACATATGCCACTGCCAAGATTGAGAATCACATACGAGACTAACCATAGAGATGCGAGACTATGATCATAAAGTAGAGATGTGAGACTGAGAGTGTATAGTCTAGTATCATGAGCAAGAGAAATCCAGAGCCCTCACAAATATAATCAAGCCAGAGTAAAAGTCAGTAAATGCCAAGGGTACAATTTAGCAGCGTGATGGAGGCTTACCTCTGACACCGGATTCGATTTACTATCCTTGTGGAGACGCCACGATGTTCAGGTGCATCACCCTCATTATAACAATGTGATTCGAATGGCTACCAAGCAACATTATTTCCTTGGATTGCCCTCTCCACATCTTTCCTTAGAACTCGGTTGTTGATTGGTTGCAGAGGAGTAGCAGTCTAATGCAGTAAATGCCAAGGGGTTAATTATGAAATATTTTATTAAACACTACACTGTGCCAACCATAAAAATGCATAACCTAGCAGTAAAACTGGCATAGCCAGGAGTATTTCATATATCTCTCCATTTTCTCTGCGGTGCGAAAGGTCACATTTTTCTTTGTTCAACATAATATCCACAGACATCGATAGGTGGATGAAACCTCAATCCTATTTCGTTCACTGATCGATTAAAAATTAGTGGAATGGACCAAAAGCAAGCCAGCCCTGGATTTGAAAATGATAACGATAATCTTATTGCTCAATACTCAACATGGACGCAGTGTGATGAAAGGGAAGAAAAGGAACCTAACAAACCACAGTGAACCATGAATACATGCATGACCAGATAAAAATCAAGAAACTCCACACAACTGAAAGCCTACCTAAAATCATAATAGAACAATCATACATAACAGAAAACTGTTGTCAGGTTAAGAAAAAACACAATACAGAATATACATAAACAAATAACAACGCAAAACCTACCAAAAAACACATACCAGAAGCATATATGGAAAACTACAAAAAAAAACATATAATACTAGACTACCCAAAACCCACAAGGATACGTGCAGCTTCCCTGCGAGTAAAATCAACTGGAAGACCCTCAACAAAGAGGGTGTTCGATGCATCAGGAAGAACGTGCTCTTCGGGCCTTCTTAAAGGTTCTCTCAATCCCTACGGCTCTGACCTTTGATAGCCCAATCCTAGGCTCCCTAACTTCCCCCCAAGTCCAGGATCTGCACTTCCAATGCCTGACCTTTGACCCATTAAAACAGAGTCAGGAAGGGACGAACCTTACAATCCTCCATAACCTCCACTGCCTCCCAACCTTGACCCAAGGGAACCTCCCAACCCACCAATATCACCAGATGTTAAACCCCCACCACAATATAGAAGTTGTACCCAGAACAAAAAAATAAAATATTATAAAGTATCGAATATATACAACATACAACAGAAGAAAGCAAAACAGACATTGTTAAAAGAATGACTGAGATAATTAAGCAAATACCCCATTTTTGAAAACTCACCTGTTGAATCTTAATCCCTATGAAAACCCAGTAAATCATCCATGGTCTTCCGAACAGAGGCTGTTTGAACATCGACTTCTCTTCGATTCTGAACATCGAATTCTCTTCGATTCGATTCTGAGAGTTCCGAACAGAGGTTGTTTTCCATGCTCAGATTTCATGAGAAAAAGGTCGAACAAGCTGAGCGGGAAAAAAAAAATTGAATAGGGAGGAATGGAATCATAGGGCAGAATGGGAAAGAAGGCATAAAGGTCGAACAAGCTGAGCGGGAAAAAATTGAAACTATGACATGAAATCATATGACAATTTCCCACTCAAACATTAGTGAATAATTTATTTTATTTAAATTATTTTATATATTTATTGTAAATTGCTGTAATATTTTACAAAATAAACTTATTTTATTTTATTTAAAAACAATTTATCAATATTTTTGGATGTAAAAATCATTACTTATAATATTCATTGTAATTATTATTTATAAGTAATAAAAATATTAATAAATATAATATTTTTAGGTAGAATAATTACTTTCATCATACTTTATAGGTTTTTTCAAAATTACTTTCATTATTACCATAATTATTCAACTTCATTAGTTGATTGCCAATATTTTCTTCGTTATATGAATCATCCTTAAATAGACCTTATAGTAATTTTCATAATGTTTGTATCTGGAGATAATTATATGATTCCACAACCATTTTCCATAGAGTTGTTCATTCAAGAGATACCCTTAGAGTACGAAGTTATGAATATTCCAAAATCTTCCATATGTTCTAAAATAAGCGGCCTCTTCTTATTGATTTCTTACACTTGTTGTGACACTTCCACTCAACCACCTGAAGTATTTAGCTAGCACATTTTTTGTGTTCATCTCATTATTCCAAGATGTTCATAATCACATGATTTACCATCAATTATCATCATTAGAAATTTTGCAAGTTTTTCATAAAATTTACTAATTAGTCTACAAACACATGGTAATAATGGCATTACCCACAAACACATGATACCCTCATAACCTAGTATTGTGTGCTAGGAAGGCTTTCCAAAGAAGTTGGCTGGCATCACTATGACACTATTACGGAATTAGAAGGGAAGAGAAAGGCAAAGGCTCAGGTATCATATGAGAGAATGAAGCAATTGGAAAATTTGAGATCAAAAGCAGTGAAGTTAGCCGAAAAGAAGCTTGCCCCAGAGATGGATAAGATAAAAATTGACAATATATTGGTCAATTTCCTTGACCCTTTATTGGTTATTCAGAAGGAGTATGAATACACCACCGTTAATATCAAGGTAACTGGCCCCTAGCAGATCAAAGGCTACAAGTTGTAGTTTTCATCTAAACATCAACATACCACAACCATGCTTACAACCAGAAGCCTTATCACATTCATGATCTCATTATATAGTGAATTAGACAGAAGTAAGAAAACAATTACTTCTTCAAAGCTAATTCAAATTTGGAGGGCTTAGCCGGGGGTTGGGGGTTAGGGGTTAGGGATTTAGAGGTTTAGGGTTTAGGGGGTTAAATGGGTTAGGGGTTATAGGGGTTATAGGTTTAGTGTTTATGGGGTTAAATGGGTTAGGGGTTAAGGGGTTATAGGTTTAGGGTTTAGGGGGTTAAATGGGTTATGATTTTAGAGGTTTATGGTTTAGGGGGTTAAATGGGTTAGGGGTTTAGAGGTTTATGGTTTAGGGGGTTAAATGGGTTAGGGGTTAAGGGGTTATAGGTTTAGGGTTTAGGGGGTTAAATGGGCTAG
Organism: Pinus albicaulis; assembly: GCA_034641835.2. Lineage (NCBI taxonomy): Eukaryota > Viridiplantae > Streptophyta > Pinopsida > Pinales > Pinaceae > Pinus > Pinus albicaulis. The sequence continues at coordinate 1,368,609,903 of CM076579.1, read as the reverse complement.
GGGTTAAGGGGTTATAGGTTTAGGGGGTTAAATGGGTTAGGGGTTTATGGGGTTAGGGGATTTAGCAGTTAAGGATTTTAGGGTTTAGAAGTTAGGGGCTAATCGGGTTAGGTTTGAGGGGTTAAGGGTTTACAGGTTTAGGGTTTAAGGGGTTAGGGTTAAGGGTTTAAGGGGTTAGGGGTTAATGGTTTATAGGTTTAGGGTTTAGGGGGTTAAGTGGGTTAGGGGTTAAGGTTTTAGGGGTTAGGGGTTAAGGGTTTAGAGGTTTATGGTTTAGGGGTTAAATGGGTTAGGGGTTTACTAGAGGTTTAGGGGGTTAAATGGGTTAGGGGTTGGGAATTAGTGTTTAAGGGGTTAGGGGTTAAGATGATAGTTTCATTGGTCTCTGTTTGTGCACATTTTAACCTTGCTAACAAGGCAGAATTAACCCAATCATAGGTCCCAATATGTCATGATATAGATTAACTCTAGATATATATGAGAAGGAATAATTATAAATACATAGATTGATAGAGGTGGCGAGAAAAGGGGAGTCACAAGGGAGAGATGGAGATAAAATGAAGGAGAGGGGAGAGAAGGAATGGATCAGCTGAGAGAGAGAGGGAGAGGAGTGAGAGAGGTAGAGAAGGGTAAGAGAGGGAGATAGTGACACAAAGATGGAAGGGGGGCAGAAAGAAGGATAAAGGGAGGGATATAGCTGTGAGAGGATTGGATGGTAGAGAGAGAGAGAGAGAGAGAGAGATAGAGAGAGAGGGAGATTGGGGAAGAGAGAGGTCATTCCAGATGCTCTAAAAGTGTCGAGGCTTCATCCAGGTCACAACTTAGCATGAAAAATGATACGGGCGCCCTCTAACAAAACGGCCCGACCTAAACGCACCCGGTTGGGCGACCTCACACGGTGCGCCCGACCGAACGATGCCACAACAGAGAAAATGAAAAACGGGCCTCCTGAACGTGCACAAGGCACCCGGGTAGTCACTAATTTGCAAAAATAATACAGGCGCCCTCGAACAAAACAACCCGACCCGAATGCGCTCGGTCAGGTGACCTCGCACGGTACGACACGGAACGCCTGACCGAACGATGCCACAAGGGAGAAAATGGAAAACGGGCTGCCCAAAGGTGCACAAGGCACCCGAGTGGTCACAATTTAGCATGAAAACTGATACGGGTGCCCTAGAACGAAATGGCCTGACCCGAACGTGCTCGGTCAGGCGACCTCACACGGTGCGACACGGCGCGCCCGAAAGAACGATGCCACAAGGGAGAAAATGGAAAATGGGCCGCCTGAAGGTGCACAAGGCACCCAGGCGGTCACAACTTAGCATGAAATCTGATACAGGCGCCTTCGAACGAAACGGCCTGACCCGAACACGCCTGGTCGGGCAACCTTGCACGGCGCGAGACGACCCGCTCGACCGAACGATGCCACAATGGAGAAAACAACAAACGGGCCGCCCGAACGTGCATAAGGCACTCGGATAGTTACAACTTAGCAAAACTGATACGGGCACCCTCGAACGAAACGACCCGACCTGAACACGCTCGGTCGGGCAACCTCACATGGCGCGACATGACGCACCTGACCGAACAAATATCCCACAAGGGAGCAAACAGAAAACGGACCGCCCGAACGTGCACAAGGCACCCGGGTGGTCACAACTTAGCAAAACTGATACGAGCACCGTCGAGCAAAACGGCCCGAACCGAACGTGCACAAGGGAGAAAATGGCAAACGGGCTACCTGAACGTGCACAAGGCACCTGGGTGGTCACAACTTAGCAAACTTGATACGGGCGCCCTAAAACGAAACAGCCTGACTGGAACACGCCCAGTCGGGCGACCTCACACGACGCGACATGACGCGCCCGAACAAACGTCGATGCCACAAGGGAGCAAACAACAAACGGGCCACCTGAACATGCACAAGGCATCCGACAGTCACAACTTAGAAAAACTGATACGGGCACCCTCGAACAAAACAACCCGACCCAAACACGCCCAGTCGGGCGACCTCAAATGACACGACACGGCGCGCCCGACCGAACGATGCCACAAGGGATAAAACGACAAACAGACCGCCCAAACGTGCACAAGGCACCCGAGCGGTCACAACTTAGCAAATGTGACACGGGCGCCCTCGCACGAAACGGCCTGACCCAGGCGCCCTTGGTCGTGCAGCGTCACACGGTGCGCCCGGCCGCACAGAGGCACAAGGTAGCAAACGGAAAATCGGCCGCCCAAATGTGCACAAGCTGGCACCCGGGTGGTCACAAGTTAGCAAATCTGACACGGGCGCCCTCGGATGTAATGGCCCGACCCGGGCGCCGTTGGTCATGCGGCGTCACAAGGCATGACACGGCGCGCCCGGCCGCATGGAGGTAGAAGGTAGCAAACGGAAAACGGAAAACGGGCCACTCGAATGTGCACATTAAGGCACTCAGGCGGTCACAAGTTAAAAAATCTGACATGGGTGCCCTCGCACGTAACGGCCCGACCCGGGCGCCCTTGGTCGTGCGACGTCATAAGGCACGACACGACATGCCCGACCGCCTGGAGGAACAAGGTAGCAAACGAAAAACGGGCCGCTCGAATGTGCACAAGGCACCCAGGTGGTCACAAGTTAGCAAATCTAACATAGGCGCCCTTGCACGAAACGGCCAGACCCGGGCCCCCTTGGTCATGCAGCGTCACACGGCGCACCCGGCCGTACGGAGGCACAAGGTAGCACACGGTAAATGGGTCGCCCGAACGTGCACAAGCTAGTACCCGAGCGGTCACAAGTTAAAAAATGTGAGATAGGTTCCCTCGCACGAAACGGCCTGACCCAAGCGCCCTTGGTCGTGCGGCGTCACACGGCGCGACACGGCGCGCCCGGCCGCACAGAGGCACAAGGTAGAAAACAGAAAATGGGCCACCCGAACATGCACAAGCTGGCACCCGGGCGGTCACAAGTTAGCAAATGTGACATGGGTGCCCTCGCACGAAACGGCCAGACCGAGGCGCCCTTGGTCGTGCGACGTCACACGGCGATACACAACGCGCTTGGCCGTACGGAGGCACAAGGTAGCAAACGGTAAACGGGCTGCCCAAACGTGCACAAGCTGGCCCCTGGGCGGTCACAAGTTAGAAAATGTGACACGGGTGCCCTCGCACGAAAAAGCCCGACCCAGGCGCCCTTGGTCGTGCGGCGTCACACGGCGCAACACAGCGCGCCCGGCCGCACGGAGGCACATGGTAGAAAACAACAAACGGGCCGCTCAAACGTGCACAAGCTGGCACCCGGGCAGTCACAAGTTACCAAATCTGACATGAGCGCCCTCGCATGGAATGGCCCAACCCAGGCGCCCTTGGTCGTGAGGCGTCACACGCCGTAACACAGCGTGCCCGGCCGCCCAGAGGAACAAGGTAGAAAACGAAAAACGGACCGCCCGAATGTGAAAATTAAGACACTCGGGCGGTCACAAATTAGCAAATATGACACGGGCGCCCTCGCACGAAACGGCCCAACCCGGGCACCCTTGGTCGTGCGATGTCACACGGCGCGCCTGGCTGCCCTGAGACACAAGGTAGCAAACAGAAAACGGGCCACCTGAATGTGCACATTAAGGCACCCAAGTAGTCACAAGTTAGCAAATCTGACACAGGCGCCCTGGCACGAAACGGCCTGACCCGGGCGCCCTTAGTCGTGCGACGTCATACGGCGCGCCCGGCCACCCGGAGACACAAGGTGGCAAACGGAAAATAGGTCGCTCGAACATGCACAAGTTGGCAGCTGTGTGGTCACAAGTTAGCAAATGTGACACAGGTGCCCTCGCACGAAACGGCCAGACTCGGGCGCCCTTGGTCGTGCGGCATCACACGACGCGACACGAGGCGCCTGGCCGCACGGAGGTACAAGGTAGCAAACGGAAAATGGGCCACCCGATCGTGCACAAGCTGGCACCCAGGCAGTCACAAGTTAGCAAATCTGATATGGGTGCCCTCGCACGTAACTGCTCGACCCAAGTGCCCTTGGTCGTGCGGCGTCACATGGCGCGACACGGCGCGCCCGGCCACACAAAGGCACAAGGTAGAAAATGGAAAACGGGCCGCACGAACATGCACAAGCTGGCAGCTGGGCAGTCACAAGTTAGAAAATGTGACACGGGCATCCTCGCTCAAAACGGCCAGACCCGGGCCCCCTTAATGGTCGTGCGGCGTCACACAGTGCGACACGGCGCACCCGGCCGCACAGAGGCACAAGGTAGCAAACGGTAAAATGTCTGCCTGAACGTGCAAAAGCTGGCACCCGAGCAGTCACAAGTTAGCAAATGTGACACAGGCGCCCTCACACATAACGGCCCGACCCGGGCGCCCTTGGTCGTGCGGCGTCACACAACGCGACACGGCGCACCTAGCCGCACGGAGGCACAAGGTAGAAAATGGTAAATGGGCCGCTCGAACATGCACAAGCTAGCACCTGGGCGGTCACAAGTTAGCAAATGTGACATGGGTGCCCTCGCATGAAACGACCCGACGCAGGCGACCTTGGTCGTGCAGCGTCACACGGCGTGACATGGCGCGCCCAGCTGCACGGAGGCACAAGGTAGCAAATGGAAAAAGGGCTGCCCAAACGTGCACAAGCTGGCACCCAAGAGGTCACAAGTTAGCAAATGTGACACAGGCGCCCTCGCACAAAACGGCCAGACCCGGGCGCCCTTGGTCGTGCGGTGTCACACGGCGCCACACAGCGCGCCCGGCCGCACGGAGGCACAAGGTAGCAAACAACAAACAGGCCACCCGAATGTGCACAAGCTAGCACTCGGGCGGTCACAAGTTAGTAAATCTGACACGCGCGCCCTCGCACGTAACGGCCCGACTCGGGCGCCCTTGGTCGTGCAACGTCACACGGCACGACACGGCGCACCCGGCCGCACGGAGGCACAAGGTTGAAAACGGAAAATGGGTTGCCCGAATGTGCACAAGCTGGCACCCAGGCGGTCACAAGTTAGCAAATGTGACACAGGCGCCCTCACACAAAATGGCCAAACCTGGGCACCCTTAATGGTCGTGCTACGTCACACGACGCGACATGGTGTGCCCAGCTGCACGGAGGCACAAGGTAGCAAATGATAAATGGGCCATCCGAACGTGCACAAGCTGGCACCCGGACGGTCACAAGTTAGCAAATGTGACACGGGTTCCCTCGCACGAAACTGCCCGGCCCAGGCGCCCTTTGTCGTGCGGCGTCACACGGCACGACACGGCGCGCCTGGCCGCACGAAGGCACAAGCTAGCAAACGGAAAATGGGCCGCCCGAACGTGCACAAGCTGGCACCCGAGCGGTCACAAGTTAGCAAATGTGACACGAGCGCCCTCACACGAAACGGCCAGACCCGGGCACCCTTGGTCGTGCGGCGTCACACGGCGCGACACGGCACGCCCGGCCACACGGAGGCACAAGGTAGCAAACGGTAAACAGGCCGCCTGAACATGCAGAAGCTAGCACCCGGGCGGTCAAAAGTTAGCAAATGTGACATGGGTGCCCTCGCATGAAATGGCTCGACCCAGGTGCCCTTAGTCGTGGGGCGTCACAAACGCGACACGGTGCGCTCGGCCGCATGGAGGCACAAGGTAGAAAACGGAAAACGGGCCACTCGAACGTGCACAAGCTGGCACCCGGGCGGTAACAAGTTAGCAAATCTAACACGAGCACCCTCACATGAAATGGCCCGAACTAGGCGCCCTTGGTCATGAGGTGTCAAATGTCGCGACACGGTGCGCTCGGGCGCCCGAAGGAACAAGGTAGCAAACGGCAAACAAGCCACCCGAACGTGCAAATTAAGACACTCGGGTAGTCACAAGTTAGAAAATCTGACACGTGCGCCCTTGCACGAAATAGCTCGAACCGGGCGCCCTTGGTCGTGCGAAGTCACACAGCGCGCCCGACTGCCTGGAGACACAAGGTAGAAAATAGAAAATGGCCCGCCCGAATGTGCACATTAAGGCACCTGGGCAGTCACAAGTTAGCAAATCTGACATAGGCGCCCTCACACGAAACAGCCCGACCTGGGTGCCCTTGGTCGTGCGACGTCACACGGCGCGCCCGGCTGCCCGGAGACACAAGGTAGCAAATGGAAAATGGGCCACCCGAACATGCACATTAAGGCACCCGGGCAGTCACAAGTTAGAAAATCTGACACGGGTGCCCTCGCATGAAACGGCCTGACCTGGGCGCCCTTGGTCGTGCGGCGTCACACGGCGCGCCCGGCCGCCCGGAGACGCAAGGTAGCAAACGGCAAACAGACCATGTATGAAGATTTCATAGCTTAAAAATTTCCAGACGAGAAGATAGCCAAAAATACCAAGCTGACCATGATTTGAGAAATAATTCTAGATCATAGATAAACCCTAAATTCCTTAGAGCATATCTCTGAAAATATAACAAACAAAGATTTGACGCTTGGACTAGATGTTCAAAAAAAATTATCCTTAACATGGTCGAAGTTTCAGGGCCTGCAACCTCACATAAAAATGTTATAGCAATAATGTTGAACTGACCCTAATTAATTCAAATAATATCAAATCATTGTTGACATATGTCGAAAGTCAGTTAGAGAGTGAATTAGAATCGACACGTAGCCCAAACCGTCGCAATAGCGACGATATCCTCAAACATCGCAATAGCGACACTTTCCTCAAACGTCGCAATAGCGACACTTTCCTCAAACTGTCGCAATAGCGACACTTTCTTCGAACTGTTGCAATAGCGATGATATCCTCAAACTGTCGCAATAGCGACGCTATTGCCAATACTGTCGCAATTCCGACGGATTCCTCCAAACGTCACAATTGTGACACTTTCTCTAAGTGTCGGTATTGCGACACTTGTCTCTGAACGTCGGTATAGCGATGATTTTGTGCAAGATTTGAAAAAGTTGAAAAAATTTGGGGAAATTTCTGACATTTGGTCAAAAGTGTCGGAACCAAGTGTCCGAATTTCTGCCAAATGTACTAGTGATGTCATCAAATCTTATTTTATTATTTCCACTATTATTTTATAATTTCCTTAGGAGGCCCATTTTAGACCTCAAAATTCCCCTAATTCCTTCGTTGAGTCAATTTAGATCCACCGAGGCTTCGTTGCACACTCATTCGACCATATTAACACTCCTTGCTACTGGTAAGAGAGGCGAGATTTATTTCTCTTTTGCTTGGTATGGGATAGATCTTCCTTTGCAGATCTGCAACCTTCCATAATTGAGATTTTACCCAGATCATCCCATGGGTGGATGCAAGCATCTGCGCTTCTACAAACAGGGAAATCTATACATTTTGAAAAGGGTGAATGGGTTATTGGTGCGAGGATGTGGATTGACACTCTCAATCACAACGGAAAAATCGCCCATCTAAAACAAGGTCAAAATATCCCAAATCTAGAAGAATCTAAGAAAGGAAGGTACAAATTGGAACCCTTACCAAGTTTTTATCAAGGCCCCTAATGGTAAATAGTCTTTGTTCTGGGTACATGCATTAGATAAGACCTCCCAGTTGAAACGAATCTTCAGGACGCATCTGGGATACCAACCACAACATCAATATATGATCTATGGATGGAGATCCATGCAGGATGATGGGTGTCTACATGAATATAAATTCCTTCCCACCTCTACAATCATCCTCAACCTGTGATTGAGAGGCAGAGCAACAGGAACTAGAAAATCAAAAGGAGCAGGAGGTGTTGTTGGACCTACATTATCCAAAGGTACACAGCCAAATAAAGAACACATCAATGCTGGTCTCTCCTTCAAAAGCATTCTTCAAGGAAAATCTGCAGCATCAACAAAACAAAAACAAGCCCTCAATTCCCCCAACCCATATATTGTGGAGCAACTGAACCATGTTCCAGAACTGATCATAGATGCCCCAGAAACAAATGAAATTTGTTTTAACTTATGAAGCTCAAGCCATTATCTACAGATTCAATAGCTTTTGGCCCAAGCCAATGGAGCTTTTCCACAGGATCCTCACAAACTGGTCACTAGAATGTGAGATCCACTTATGTGCTAAAGGATTTTTCATTGTAAAGTTTGCAATATCATAGGAGCGAGATTATGTAATACAAGTACGATAATGGTTTTTTGGATCCATGGGTTTGTTCATTACTCCATGTTTTCCATAATTTGATGCAAATACAATGAAAGTGTTAATAATGTCAGTTTGGGTTAGGCTACACAATCTTCCCCTTTATTTATGGAACTAAAAAGTCCTAGAAGGTATCGGGAACATGATAGGGACATATATCAAAATAGTCACACAAAGAATGGAAGAATGAATCTACACCTTTGCCAAAATATGTGTGGAGGTGGACCTAAGTAAAGGTTTTATTGATCTACAACTGACACAAAACAAACAGATTTGGACACAACACTTATATTTCGAGAACACAACATGTAGATGTTGAATTTGTCGATAGAAAGGACACCTTCAAAATGCATGTCCTGACGCTAAGAAAGACACACCACAGAAGAAGAAAAGAGGAAAGCAAGCCAAAGGATGGAAATTTCCTCCACCATCGCCAGACAAGGAAGAGGAAGAGGAAGAAGAAGAATCGGGCCCCCATCCAATTGTAGAAAACCAAAACAGACAAGAAAACGTAGCAAAGGTGGATACAAACGAAATTGGAGCAGTCTCTACTCCCACAATGCAATCAGAAAATATCCCAGAAAAAACGAATTGGCAGGAACCAATTGTCACCATACATTAGATAGCTCGAGCTTAGAAAAGGATTATCGAAGAATGGAAGAAAACAATCAACTAGCAATTGTATCTACCATGCCATCTCAAGGAGAATGGTGCAAAGTAGAAAAGAAGAAATGGAGAAAAATATAACTTTTTCTCTAACTCTTTTCCGGTCTTTGTGAACACCAATTATTATTGACTAGTATGATGGAATGCATATATGATATACATGTAATTTTGTTTTCATTAATAAAATCATGATTTTTTCCTGCGAAAAAAAATATGTTTTAATAATAATATTAACTATTAATTACTATTATTATTAATTATAATAATAATATTTTTTTAAATAATTATTTATTATTATTATTATTTCTTAAATTTATTTTTTATTTTAAATTATTTTAAATTTTAATAATAATAAATTAATATTAAATAATTATATTTCTTATTATTATTATTATTATTTAATTATGAAATGAAATTTAATTAAAAATAAAAGTAATAACATTTATTAATAATAATACTAATATTACTTAATGATAGTATTCCTAATAATAATAGTGATTAATGAGTAGTAAAAATAACTATTTTATAATGATTCTAATAATTAATTAATAATTTTAATTAATAATAATTAACAAAAAATTATTATTATTATTATTATTATAAAATAAGTATTACTATAAATTATAATTATAATCATTTTTAAAATTTATTATTACTATACATTTATTATTTTTTTTGTAAATTAGGAAGGACTGGTTCTATTAATAAACTCATCGTACAAGTGGAGATACAATCAAGAGAAGCATGTAACTGGGGGAGCGTGAAAAAATCAACGATCTGCCACAGTTACGCGATGCTGTCAAGAGAAGCAGAAGAAGAGAAAGAGGAGCTGAAAATACAAGCAAAGAGCTTAAGAGGAGTCCAAAAGATAGATAAAGAGCTCTACTCAGAGAGGATGGAATCTGAAATGCGAATTCTCTTTCCTTTATTTTTTGTGACTTTAACCCAAACGTTGGGGGGCGGGTGGATTGAAACCACCTGAAGATTGTTGTTGGTCAGTGGAGCAGGTTCTTTCTTCGAGTCAAAAGATTTGGACTCATGAGTATGTTTCTGGAGATTCGATGAGGCCTGAGGCTTCTCGGGGACATCCGAGGAATGCAATTGCTGCTGAGTATCTATCTCATCATCTGATTCACTTGCTTCATCCTCAGAACTGGAGGACTCAAGGATATCCACGGGAGGTGGAGCAAAGGGTTTCCATCTTTTGTCTTAGAGTTTGTGGGCGCTGCTTTTCTGTTGTGCTAGGAACCCAACACAGGAATTCTGAAGATGTCCAGTTTGATGGCAGTTCCGACATCATAATGCTGTGTTTTCATAATCTAAATTTTGTGCCCATGAGAGATCCCCGACTTTGAGAATGATTTGGTCAGGTAAGCCTTTGCTAATGTCAATCTCGGCACAGATTAAGCCGAAGGTGTATATGCCCTGCTGGCCTCTCGAGGGGTCAATGGCCAGGAAGCATCCCAAAGTGTGTCCAATTGGCTTGGAAGACCGAACAGTGCCAAAGGTGAGCGGGCATGTTAGGAAGCCTGATCCTGATCGGAAGTTTGGTGATGACTTTCATGGAAGGATCAAAGTCTGGGAGCCAGGGGGTTAGGAATAGGCCTGATTTACCCCAGAACCAAGGACCACCTATGAGGGTTGATTGCTATTCCTTGCTGACAGCAAAAACCACGATGAAGAAGCCCTTGGAGCAGAAAAAGTCCTTGCAGTTTTTGGTCCAGGAGGAGTGAATCCAGTCATATAAGTCTTCTGTGTGGGGCCAGAGGCCATTGAATCTACAGATGAGAGAAAATTCTTCCAAGAATTGAAGCTGATCCTCCAGAGCAGGGTGGGAGATTTCTACTGAAGGCATTTCCTCCATTTTGTCTACCAGAAAGGGCTTGGGAGCCTCCGTGGGAGGAGCAGACCTTTTGGAGGGTTGAGCTTTAACCACTTCTTTGTATGAGTGTTACACAGTAATTTTTCACCGTCCCTGCAATCCCCGTCTCGCACATTGGAGGGCTCATTTTGTGACCTGTGAGTAGTGACATAACTTGGAAATACTTTCATGGCATTCCCCTGAACATGTACTTTCATCCCCCTGAAGACATCTCCTTGTGAAAAACCCTAAAAATGGCCCTTTTTGCATTGGCGCGAGTAGCCAGTTCAGTACCCGCGCCAATGGGGAAAATCCTTCAAAGAGTTCGCGCCAATTGGCGCTCTGTCCCAGAGTCGCACTCGCGCCAGCCAATTTAAGGAGTGTTTTTTAAAAATAAATGGCGGAATTTTCGTCCTAACAAATTCCTGGACTGTTATCTATCTTGAGTTGGGAGGTTTGGCTATGGATTTCCATAGAGAGGAAGTGGTTTGCCACCTCTCATGAAAGCTTCCTTGATGATAGGGCCAATCCCATGATTATAGGGATCCCAACTCCCCTTCCTCCATCTATAAAAGCTTTCCCATCTCCATTGCAAGCTAGTCTTCAAGTTCCCAAATTCCCAAGAGCCTTATGCTGCAAGAGCCTTGATTATTCCCCTAAGGCCAAATTCAAGCAAGGATACAATTTTCAAGATCCGAAGAGAGAGTTTTGTCCCATCCTTGACAGGATTTTCGAGACGTGTTCTACTGGCGACCCTCCGAAGGAGAATTCAGCGTCAGAACTTGGTTGTAATTTTCCTTTGATTGGTTAATAATAAACGACTATTGGTTATGGTTCCACTCTTGTTGTTGTTTATAATAATGAGTTATGTCCTTTATGACTGACATATAGTTGCATCTACTAGATTTTACGCTTGTGTTTGTTTTGTTTCTCGCATGTGCGGGTGTCCATCACGGAGATCGTGGGGATCGTGATCTGCTAGGGCTAAGGAACGTGAGCGCTACCTCTTCTACAAGCAACAACATTGGATTCCAGGTAAGCCTTCATCACTAGTTGGTTTATTTGCAATTAGGAACCTGCACCACAGCGTGAACGATTGTTGCTAGACCCGGTCTGGGCTAGTAGGGATCGCCTCTGTCCATAGAGGGGATTTACCTCCACAACAATGAGAAACCCTTGGGGGAAGAGGTTTGACCTGCTGATCCTCCCCTCAGATGGAGGGAGGTATTAATCGTAGCATTCTTTTCAATGTTGTAAAATGAAAGAGTAAAATTTTCATCAAGCTATTTACTTGCATGAAGGAAACACAGTGATTCAGAGGGAATTCCCAACCTGAGTGCCACCGCCTGTGAGAGGAGTTGCACTGGGTTCAAGGGATGGACCCACAGAAGCATAGTTTTTCCCGAAAGAAGAACTATCTGAATCTGGAATTTCTGTGGCAGTAGATTTGAGGTTTCTGCGCATTCAGAAGAGGGTTTCGGAGCCAGTTCTAAGGGCACTCTTTGCAGCAAGGTGGGCTCCTTGCATGAGAGGGGAAGTAGTAAGCTGTAGCCGCCCTGAATAGAGGATGCCGAGAGGGAAAAAAGTTGATGAGGGCCAGAGAGGAATATTAATCGACCAGAACAAGGTGAACAAGGCCCACAGGTGGAGCACTCATCAGAAGGCAGTAGAGCCGCAAGAAGGCAAGGCCGTGACCCTGTGCCCACTGCAAGGGCGAAAGCGCACTGCTCTGTGCAGAGAAAAGCTTGGCAGGCAGCGGCCAGGAGGGCTGAGGGAATAAATGTCTGGGATGACTGGATGATAAACACGCTGCCGTCACAGTCCACATAGCGAAAACCAAAGGGGATCCCTCACTGGGGCATCGGAGCCAGAAGAAAAGGGCTGACCTAAGCAGCCAGGCCTGACTGTAACGTGGCGGCAGAAAGAGGGCCCAAGAACCTGGTATCGCAAACCCTAGGAGCCATCGGTCTACCTCTCTCGTAGCTCCCTACTATACATTTATTATAATCATTATTAAAATTTAAATATTATTAAATATTATTAATATTTAATTAAAAATAAAAGTAATAATTTTATTAATAAAATGAGTAATATGAATTAATAATTGGTCTTCAATGAGTAATAACAATAATTGATTTAAAATGATTTCAATAATTAATTAATGATTTTAATTAAAAATAATTAACATAAATAAGTTACTGTTATTAATTATAATAATAGTAATTTTTTTGGGAGAGTAAACTTCAATGATTCATAGCTTATTAAAATAAAAATATTCCAGAAAATCACCTCAGAATTTCTTAAGACCGACACATTTTCTGTAATATCCCAAAATGGAATAATGCATTGATATAAAAACACAATATTTGTAACACAAAGAATGTACATAAAGATTATGATCAACACAGATATAGGCAGAATAGGTGAGCCATTTTATTCATTGGAGATGGATTACAATTACAACAATGTACAAAATAAGGTACTCTAGCCAAATAGATGGCCTAGAATAACCCTGAAAGCATGCCACAACTAGCACTACGTAACTGGAGAGGTATAGGAAGCAATACTGCGGTGTCCCTTTCGCTGATGATATACATATAGCTGCTGAAAAGGGAAATGCAGATCTATGGAGCTCAGGAGCTCTGATGATGCCAAGATTCAAGATCTGGCCAATGTGATGGAAACCCAATATAACCCATAAAGGATTTTCCAGATCTATGAGTTTAGAAAGGGTTTGATCCCTTGAATGATGGGTTATGCATATATGAAGCTAGATCTGATCCAAAGGTGGCTGCAATATTCTATACAACCAGATCTAAGTTTTGAGGGTTGATCCCTCCTTCAGATCTCCAAGTTAGAAGCTTGAGATCTTGTCTCTTCTTCCTCCTCCTTCAAGATGCAGCAACTGAATATGCAGCTACTGAAGAAACTATGATGTACAAGAGGGAGAGACTCAATTTATACTAAAATGTGTTGCAATAAGCTCCAGGCTTATGGAAATGATGATGGAAAGGTGAGGGGAAGATCCCTCACATGAGTCCTAGCTGAAATGCTAGAAACTTCCTTCCTCCTTTGGAACTGTGATGATGGACTGCGCAATCCTTGATGGGATTGTTGCTGATAGGAGGTCAATAGCTCTTGGCCTCATGCCAAATCTGAAATAAGGCTTCGAGAATGTTGATATTGAAGCCTAAGGTGATAGGAATAATCCTTCACCGGTTCTCCAGCTGAAATACTGAAGACAACCTCCTATTCCCAAACTGATCTTCAGAAATTGTGTAATTCCTAAAGGTATGTGTTCCGAAGAGAGTGGAAATAGTGTGGCACCAATTCCTAGTGATGAATGGCAGCTCATAATAACCTTCCCAGAGTAGGCACACAAGTACCCCTTGGGTAAGGGTGGGATTCCCGCTCGGGAACACCCTGTGCTAAATATCACTGCAAACTTAGCTAAACAACATAAGAGTGCATGGAAATGTCACTTGAAAAATTCAGATCTAAACAGATCATCAAATCATAAACTTAATCCTTCATGCAATTTTTCCTTCATCTTGTTTATATACAAAGTGAGCCTTCCCAAGCCCTGGCCCACCTCTAAATTGCGTTGTTCATGTGGACATAATCCTCCATGGTTGATTGCAATGTCTCTCCAAGTCCTCCATCATGTCTGCGTGCAATGTGCACCCTCTCCATCATGTGTGCATTACATGCACTACTTCCTACATCACTTCATCATGAATGCTCTATGATCTTACATTAGATACCCTCCATTATCTTAGTTGACTGCTTCAACCTCCATGATCTATCTCATTAATGAGACATGATCTCCACTCCATTCACATTAGTAGCTTCTCCACTACTCCATTATGTAGATCTATGTCTAAATAATCCACATTCACACATAAAAGTGGATCTTATTCATCTTTGAGTATTATGGGTCCCTCCACCCTTTTATTTATTTAATAAATTAAGTTTATTAAGAACTCTAAGATTCCAAAATATCATGTGAAAATTTAGGAATATTACAGTCCTCCCCAGAAAAATGTTGCTTGTCCTCAAGCAACTACAAAAGTATATGCAAAGCCATCTATTCCCCTCCAAATGGAATCCACATAAGGAAGGCCTCCTCCATTTGCTACAATGTGTTATGCATGTTTGGTTCCAAATTTGTCTCTCAAGAATGCATAGAATGACTTCCAACTGTATAGTTAGATGTCCTTATTTTTCCAATAAGTACCAAGTGACAACAATAAGCTGTCCAACATCATCATCAACATATCTTCATCCCAAAATTTATGAAGTATATTGAGCATTGACACACCCTCATCCTTAGCCCTATTGGCCTTGTTGGATCCAAGCATCATTCCAACATTATGCAAAGGAAGAAATAGAGACATATGGGTAGACAAAGATTTAAAACCATATTATCCCAATAGTAACCACTAGATTAAGGCCTCTTGCTGCCATCCCCCATCTCCACATGCAAGATGGACAAGCCAAAATCCCCCAAAAGCAACCAAAGCAACAAGAGAACTTGCTACCTTCTCAACTCCTCATGTGCATCATGGAGTAAAAACATATTGATAAAGATGTTGAATTTCACATCAACCCAATACAAGAAAACACCATCAATACACATCATGAGAGTATCATGCCAAGTTCTACACATTACAAAACACATAGACATAGGAGATGTCATGTGATGGCCAAACTCTCTTAAGGACAACCGGAGTAAACATGCCTTCTTTTGATGCATACTATCATTGATACACAAGGCATCCGTCAAGAAAATATGAGCTATTGGGTGGTAACCATACTCACGCAAGAGTAGCCAGTGCAGCCATGCCTCCTTCTCCATTACATGAGTGTTATTCAAGGCATGGATCAAAAAAATAGGAGCCTTTAGGTAGTAATCAAACTCACCCAAGAGCAACCAACGTAACCAAGCTTCTTTCTGGCCCATGTCATATATCTGCAAGTGGTCATGCAACCCCTTGCTTATCATCCTCACCCACTCATCCCAATGTGGATGATGAATGATGTTCTGCATAAACATGGTATCCTCCCTTTGTAGAATACCATTTTCCTCAAACTGATGAAGAGCTTTGCACCCCATGGCATGTTGAAGTGAACCTCCAATTAGATCACTTAGTGAGACCTTCTTCTCATCAATGGCCTTCCAAAACCAATAAGGTTGTGGATCTGCTGCAGGTATAATTTTCTCTTTGAGTTGTGAGATGCTCATTGAGAAAGAGTCATCTTGAAATAGAAAAAGATTGCCCATCTCAAGATGTCTACCATCTATAATCTTCCTCTCAATTGCTTCATGAATGAAGCTCCCATATGATTGCTCCCATAAGGAATGGGTCCTCCTCTTCTCACTGCTACTCATTAACAACATTGTAGATTTGCAAGGTGATACATGTGTTGTCTCAAAGCAAGGCACAATGCTGAATTCATAGCCAGCCATTGTACATAGGATCATACTCATCCCATCTTTTGAAAGTCTACACTTCAACTCAAAGGGTTGAATGTAGTTGTTGAATTTAGTTCATCAATAAAAAATTGGGATAGCTTTCCATCTCCTCCTTGATTATATCAAGGGTCCTCTGCGCAATGATATGATGATGTTCTAAATCAGCATGTTATTATAACCCTTGGTTATGCATTGGCCTTGGTGGCATGTCCCCATAAGTTTCAATAAGAGGTACTTAAAAAATATGAGATGGAAGTGGATGCATACCTTGGATCAACTGATATATGGGAACCTCTTGCAAGACCACAAGAGTTCCTCAAACCGAGACAATGGTGTCTCCCATTGCTGGTAGTGATGATGGCTACTCTTCTATCAATGTACCAGCATTGGAATCTACCTCTTATTCCTCATACATCTCCTGAATCATGCATGGGACTCTATATGTAAAGAGCTCAAGACTATCTTGCAAAGATGAAAGTGTCTCTTCTCCAAATACAAGAACCTCTACAACTGGTGGTGAATGTAGTGACCCCTTGTCCAGAGTGACAAGAATGACATCCTCCTTTGTTTCCTTAGGAAATTTCTCTTTGTGACACATCTCTATTTTTCTCACATCAAACTTCTTTCTCAACTTGTGAAAGAAATCTGAATATTTAGTCACCTCTGTATGCCCCATGTGACCAAACCACTAATTATTGGCTTCACCTAGAAGATGAAGTGCTGCAATTTGAATAGCCTCTCCTTCAGCTACAAGATGTAGCCTGAAAAATGCATCTAACTCTTTCCTTTAAACCTTTACAGTGCTTGAGGAAGATCCATCAAATGTAGGAAAATAGAATCTATTGTGCCTCTTTCTTCTATTGTTGCTATATGATCTGATTTCTTCTTTGATTTTGAAGTATTGTTGGAGAGTTAGATTCTCCTTGAATGCTCTAGACTGCGCTTTGCACTCTTCAAGATACAAACTCAGAGTTTCATGAGTCTCAGGTTCTCTTCTTTCTTCATTTCTATACCATTCACATTCTTCAAAGAAAGTGGGCATAATAGATCTATGAGGAGATATATGATCCTCCTGTCTTCTTTGTTGCTGATAAGAAGTACTAGGAACTTCTTCATCTTGAAACCTTATTGAGGTTTCTCTTTTCCCTTTTTTCTTCATTTCATTGATTTCCTTGGAGAGATCCTTCATAGTTCTCAAGAAAGATGCAGCAAAAATTAATCCCTCCATTATAGTAGATCTCTACTATCTTCTTTTCTTATGTTGTCGATAATTTCCACAAGTTGAGCCAAATATCATGCTCTGATACCACTGTAATATCCCAAAATGGAATAATGCATTGATACACAAACACAATTATATTTGTAACACAGAGAATGTACATAAATATTATGATCAACACAGATATAGACAAAATAGGTGAGCCATTTTACTCATTGGAGATGGATTACAGTTACAACAATGTACAAAATAAGGTACTCTCGCCAAAGAGATTTCCTAGAATGACCTTGAAAGCATGCCGCAACTAGGAATGTGTAACTAGAGAGCTACAGGAAGCAATACTACACTGTCCCTTTTGTTGATGATATACATATAGCTGCTAAAAAGGGAAATGCAGATCTATGGAGCTCAGGAGGTCTGATGATGCCAAGATTCAATATCTGTCCAATGTGATGGAAACCCAAGATAACCCAGAAAGCATTTTCTAGATCTATGAGTTTGGAAAATCACCGTCCTAGGGTTTGATCCCTTGACTACTAGGTTATGCAGATCTGAAGCTAGATCTAATCCAAAGGTGGCTGCAATATGTTATTCAACCATATCTAAACTTTGAGGGTTGATCCCTCCTTCATATCTCCAAGCTAGAATCTTAAGATCTTGTCTCTTCTTCCTCCTCATTCAAGATGCAGCAACTAAATATGCAGTTGCTGAAGAAATTGTGTTGTACAAGAGGGAGAGACTCAATGCCTACTAAAATTTGTTTCAATAAGCTCTAGGCTACTGGAAATGATGATGGCAAGGTGAGGGGATGATCCCTCACTGGATTCATAGGTGAAATGTTAGAAACGTCCTTCCTCCTCTAGATCTGCAATGATGGATTGCACAATCCTTGATGGGACTACTATTGATAGGAGGTCAACAACTCTTGGCCTCATGCCAGATGTGAAATGAGGCTCCAGGAATGCTGATCTTGAAGCCCAAGGTGATAGTAATAATCCTCCACCGATTCTCCAGCTGAAATAATGAAGACAACCTCCTCCTCCCAAACTGATCTTCAGTAATTGTGTAATTCCTAAAGGTATGTTTTTTGAAGAGAGTGGAAATAGTGTGGCACCAATGCCTGATGATGAATGGAAGCTCAAAATAACCTTCCCAGATTAGGCACACAATTCCCCCTTGGGTAAGGGTGGAATTCCTGCTCGGGAACACCCTGTGCTAAACATCACTGCAAACTTAGCATGGAAATGTTACCTGACAAAACCAGATCTAAAAATATCATCAAATCATAAACTTAAGCCGACCTCCAATTTTTCCTTCATCTCCTTTATATAAAAATTGAGTCTTCTGAAGCCCTGGCCCACCTCTAAACTGCGTTGTCCATGTGGACATAATCTTCCATGGTTGACTATGTTGTCTCTCCAAGTCCTCCATCATGTCTACGTGCAATGTGAACCCTCTCCATCATGTTTGCATTAAATGATCTACTTCCTCCATCACTTCATCCTGAATGCTCTATGATCTTACATTATATTCCCTCCATGATCTTAGTTGGTTGCTTCAACCTCCATGATCTATCTCATTAATGAGACATGATCTCCTCTCCATTCACATTAGTAGTTACTCCACTACTCCATTATGTAGATCTATGTCTATATAATCCACATTCACACATCAAAAGTGGATCTTAATTATCTTTGAGGATTATGCGTCCCTCCACACTTTTATTTATTTAATCAATTAAGTTTATTAAGAACTCTAATATTCCAAAATAGCATGTAAAAATTTAGGAATATTATAGTCCTACCCGGCAAAATTTTTCTTGTCCTCAAGCACCTACAAAAGTAGATGCAAAGCCATCTATTCCCCTCCAAATGGCATCCACATAAGGAATTCATCCTCCACTTGCTACAATGTGTTATGTATGTTTGGTTCCAAAGTTGTCTCTCAAGAATACATAGAATGACTTCCAACTGTATGGTTAGATGTCCTTCTTTCTCCAATAAGTACCAAGTAACAACCATAATCTTTCCATCATCATCATCAATACATAAGATACATAATATAAAGTGGTTCTTCCCACAAAGGAGAAGCTCCATCTCACAAAACATCTCTTCATCCCATGCTTTATGATGTAGATTGAGCATTGACATGCCCTCATCCTTAGCCCCATTGGCCTTGTTGGATCCAAGCATCATTCCATAATTATGCAAAAGAAGAAATGGAGACATATGGGTAGAAAAATATTTCAAACCATATTATGCCAATAGTAACCACTAGAGTAGGGCCTCTTGCTACCATCCCCCATCTCCACCATGCAATATGTACAAGCCAAACTCCCCCAAAAGAAACCAAAGCAACAAGAGATCTTGCTACCTTCTCACCTCCTCATGTGCATCATGGAGTAAAAACATACCGATAGACATGTTGAATGTCACATTAGCCCAATACAAGGAAACACCATCAATACACATCATGAGAGTATCATGCCAAGTTCTACACAATACAAACCACATAGACATAGGATATGTCATGTGATTTCCAAACTCTCTTAAGGACAACTGGAGTGAACATGCCTTCTTTTGATGCATGCTATCATTGATACACAATGCATGAGTCAAGAAAATATGAGCTATTAGATGGTAACCATACTCACCCAAGAGTATCCAGCGTAGCCATGCCTCCTTCTCCATTACATCAGTGTTATTCAAGGCATGGATCAAAAAAATAGAAGCCTTTGGGTAGTAACCAAATTCACCCAAGAGCAACCAACGTAACCAAGCTTCTTGATGGCCCATGTCATATATCTGCAAGTGGTCATGCAACCCCTTGCTTATAATCGTCACCCACTCATCCCAATGTGGATGATGAATGATGTTCTGCATAAACATGGTATCCTCCCCTTGTAGAATACCATTCTCCTCAGACTGATGAAGAACTTTTCACCCCATGGCATGTTGAAGTGCACCTCCAATGGGATCTCTTAATGAGACCTTCTTCTCATCAATGGCCTTCTAAAACTAATAAGGTTGTGGATCTTCTACAGGTAGAAGTTTCTCTTTGAGCTATGAGATGCTCATTGAGAAAGAGTCATCTTGAAAGGGGAAAAGATTTCCCATCTCAAGATGTCTACCATATATCATCTCTCTCTCCATTGCTTCATGAATGAAGCTGGCATATGATTGCTCCCATAAGGAATGTGTCGTCCTCTTCTCACTGCTGCTCATTAATAGTGTTGTAGATCTGCAAGGCGATACATGTGTTGTCTCAAAGCAAGGCACAATGCTGAACTCATAGCCAGCCATTGTACATAGAATCATACTCATGCCATCTTCTGAAATTCTACACTTCAACTAAGAGGGTTGAATATAATTCATCAATGACAAATTGGGATAGATTTTCATCTCTTCCTTGATTATATCAAGGGTCCTCTGCACAGTGATATGATGTTGTTTTAAATCAGCATGTTTTTCTAACCCTTGGTAATGCATTGGCCCTGGTGGCATGTCCCCATAAGTTTCAATAAGAGGTATTGAAACAATATGAGATGGAAGTGGATGCATACCTTGGATCAACTGATATGTGGGAACCTCTTTCAAGACCACAAGAGTTCCTCCAACCGAGAAAATGGTGTCTTCTATTGCTGGTAGTGATCATGGCTGCTCTTTTATCAATGTACTAGTGTTGGAATCTACCTCCTCTTCATCATGCATCTCCTAAATCATGCATGTGACTCTATATGTCAAGAGCTCAAGACTATCTTGCAAAGATGCAAGTGTCTCTTCTCCAAATACAAGAACCTCTTTAGTTGATGGTGAATGTAGCGACCCCTTGTCCAGAGTGACAAGAATGACATCCTCCTTTGTTTCCTTAGGAAATGTCTCTTTGTGACACATATCTGGTTTTCTCACATCAAACTTATTTCTCAACTTTTGAAAGAAATCTAAATATTTAGTCACCTTTGTATGCTCCATGTTACCAAACCACCAATCATTGGCTTCACCTAGAATATGAAGTGCTGCAATCTGAACAACCTCTCCTTCAACTAAAGGATGTAGCCTGAAAAATGCATCTAACTCTTTCCTCAAAACCTTTACAGTGCTTGAGGAAGATCCATCAAATGTAGTCAAATAGAATCTATTGTGCCTCTTTCTTCTATTGCTGCTATAGGATCCTCTTTCTTCTTTGATTTTGAAGTATTGCTGGAGATTTAGATTCTCCTTGAATGCTCTAGATTACGCTTTATACTCTTCAAGATAAAAACTGAGGGTCTCATGAGTCTCAGGTTCTCTTCTTTCTTCATTTCTATAACATTCACCTTGTTCAAAGAAAGTGGGCATATTAGATCTATGAGGAGATCTATGATCCTCAAGTCTTCTTTGTTGCTGATAAGAAGTACTAGGACCTTCTTCATCTTGAAACCTTCTTGAGGTTGCTCTTTTCCTTTATTTCTTCATTTCATTGATTTCCTTGGAGAGATCCTTCATAGTTCTCAAGAAAAATGCAGCAAAAATTAATCCCTCCATTATAGTAGATCTCTATTATCTACTTTTCTTATGTTGTCAATAAAGTCCACAAGCTAAGCCAAAGATCATGCTCTGATATCACTGTAATATCCCAAAATGGAATAATGCATTGATACACAAGAACAATATTTTTAACATAGAGAATGTACATAAAGATTATGATCAACATAGATATAGATAGAATAGGTGAGCCATTTTATTCATTGGAGATGGATTACAGTTACAACAGTGTACAAAATAAGGTACCCTAGCTAAAGAGATGGCCTAGAATGACCCTGAAAGCATGCCAAGACTAGCACTACATAACTGGAGAGCTACAAGAAGCAATACTATGTTGTCCCTTTTGCTAATGATGTGCATATAGCTACTGAAAAGGGAAATGCAGATCTATGGAGCCCAGGAGCTCTGATGATGCCAATATTCAAGATCTGGCCAATGTGATGGAAACCCAAGATAACCTAGAAAGGATTTTCCAGATCTATGAGTTTGGAAAATCACCCTCCTAGGGTTTGATCCCTTGACTGCTGGGTCATGCAGATCTGAAGCTAGATCTGATCCAAAGGTGGCTACAATATGTTATACAACTAGATCTAAGATTTGAGAGTTGATCCCTCCTTCAGATCTCCAAGCTAGAAGCTTGAGATCTTGTCTCTTCTTCCTCCTTCAAGATGCAACAACTAAATATGCAGTTGCCAAAGAAACTGCGTTGTATTCCTAGCTAAAATGCTAGAAACTTCCTTCCTCCTCTGGATCTACAATGATGGACTGTGCAATCCTTGATGGGACTGCTGCTGATAGGAGGTCAATAACTCTTGGCCTCATGCCAGATGTGAAATGAGGCTCTGGGAATGCTGATCTTGAAGCCCAAGGTGATAAGAGTAATCCTTCACCGGTTCTCCAACTGAAATACTGAAGACAACCTCCTCCTCCTAAACTGATCTTCATAAATTGTGTAATTCCTGAAGGCATGTGTTTTGAAGAGAGTGGAAATAGTGTGGCACCAATGCCTCATGATGAATGGAAGCTCAGAATAACCTTCCCAGAGTAGGCACACAAGTCCCCCCCGGGTAAGGGTGGGATTCCCGCTCGGGAACACCCTGTGCTAAACAACACTGCAAAATTAGCTAAACAGCATAAGAGTGCATGGAAATGTCACCTGAAAAATCCAGATCTAAACAAGTTGTCAAATCATAAACTTAAGCATGCCTCCAATGTTGCCTTCATCTCCTTTATATACAAAGTGAGCCTTCCCAAGCCCTGGCCCACCTCTAAATTGTGTCGTTCATGTGGACATAATCCTCCATGGTTGACTGTGTTGTCACTCCAAGTCCTCCATCATTTCTACGTGCAATGTGCACCCTCTCCATCATGTGTGCATTAAATGCAGTACTTCCTCCATGACTTTTTCATGAATGCTATATGATCTTACATTAGATTCCCTCCATGATCTTAGTTGTCTGCTTCAACCTCCATGATCTATCTCATTAATGATACATGATCTCCACTCCATTCACATTAGTAGCTGCTCCACTACTCCATTATGTAGATATATGTCTAAATAATCCACATTCATACATCAAAAGTGGATCTTATTCATCTTTGAGGATTATGGGTCCCTCCACCCTTTTATTTATTTAATCAATTAAGTTTATTAATAACTCTAATATTCCAAAATATCATGTGAATATTTAGGAATATTACATTTTCAACTACCAAGTGTAATTCATCATCAGGAGAATGATAAACTACACTTGGTAGTTCGGAATGCAATATCATACTGAGCAATATCTTTAGGCTAGTTCGCACCATTTCCCTACTCAAATATTATCTGTCCTAAACACCTTAGCCACTAGGGCGTTGAGAATCTTTGATGAGTCTCACCTTGAGGGGGAAAAGTCCCATCCCTTGAATGTCTTTTGTAAAAATGGTTATAGTAGGTCGCAAGGCCTTAAAGCTTTCCTTAAATCAGAAAAAGGTCCTTTAATTAGAAATAAAAAGTAGCCTAGTGAATGGTCATGCAGTGTGCACCTTCCATTCATTCAGGGAACCACTGATAAAATTTCTAGGATCCTTAAGAAGCATAAGGTGTCTTCGTCTTTCAAGCCCCTTAAAATGATTTGCAGCTCTCTCAAATCGATTAAAGATCCAATTGACCCTAGGGATGGGAAAGGAGTCTACATCATTCCTTGTTCTTGTGGGACTCCTTACATTTGTGAAATTGGTCAGTCTATAAATCAAAGGATCTGTGAGCATGTTGTTGACATTAAACATCGAAGATCCCGCTCGTCCGCCCTAGCTGAGCTGCAGAAAAGACTAACCATCATATTTGCATCAAAGAGGCTAAGGTCATTGCTAGGATCGACCATTTCCATCATCGTAAGTTAAGAGAGACCGTAGAAATTGAAAAAAGACCCGTTAATCTCAATAGAGATGATGGCTGGAACATCAGCAAGTGTTGGATACCTGCCATATATTCTTGATTGTATTTTGTTTTTGCCCTTTTTTTTTGGGTTGTTTGTTATCGTTTTCATTTTTTCCTTGGACCTCATGCATTAAAAATATATAAATAAATAAAATTAATAATTAAATAGTTAATTCAACTATATATATATAATTAAAAGTCAAACTAGTTGTTATCCTAACAACTAGTTTAGCCATCTCTACATCTTTTTAAACTTAATGTCCTGATCTGATCTCTCACCTAGTCCTAATGACGAACCACACTGGTTTGTTCAAAACACATCCACAATGTTCAATTGTATGTGATTAATACCAAAATAGATTTTATAATTTATATGATAGATCACAGAAGCTTAGATTCTAAAAACAAAAAATTCGAATCGCGTCGTCCCTAAAAAATTATGATATAATTTTTCAGAAGATTTTTGTTTTAATAAGTACTATTTTTATTAAAATAATTATTTATTATTATTATTATTATTTATAATTATTTATATCAATAATTATTATTTATAATAATAATTATTATTATTATTTATAACAATAATTAACATCAATTAATTATTATTAATTATTATAATTATAATATTTTTGAAAAGTATTACTCAATTTATTATTATTAAAATTTAATTAATATTATATATTATTAATATTTAATTAATATGAATAATATTTATTTTAAAATAAAAAGTAATAATATTATTCATAATACTAGTAATTTTAATTAACAATAATAGTGATTACTTAGTAATAACAATAATTAATTTAAAATTATTTTAATTAACAATAATTAGCCTAAATTAATTATCATTACTAATTATAATTATAATAATTTTTTATTAAAATAATTTTTTATTATTCTTATTAAATCCTATTGACATTTTCCAACCCCATTTGTTAATGTGGTTTTGCATCTGATTGACATACACCTATTGGTATATATCAACCACACCTATTAATATGGTTGTGCTAGTTAAAACTCATTTTAATAATTAATTAATTAATAACGAAATGAAATTTATTTAAAAATAAAAATAATAATTTTAGCAATATTAATTAATAATAATAATAATAGTCCTAGTATGAATATTAATAATTATTATTATTGATTATACTTATAATATTTTTTTAATAATAATAGTCAGAGAGAAAGGATGGCGTCTACTAGGGTTTCTTACCTTGTTGCTTCTGAAGCGATCACCTCCGATGTCATTTTTTTGGAGCACAGGCTCGATAAACAGACTCTAATCCATCGACCTGCGTCGGAGGGAATAACTCTCATCGGGTCACTTTGCTCAGATCTGAACACCAATCTCTTTCCCTTATCATCTACAAGTGAGGCGGGCTTGTACTCATTTTCTTTGAAAATCTGATGTGGGCTGGATCTACTCCAACAAGGCCTCATTGATCAATCTCAGTTTTTTTCACAATGTTTCTCAGACGATTGACGTGCCCTGCAAATGCTATGACCATCGGATCTTAGATCTTTAGAAGCCAAGCCTCCTCTTACCACGGTCTCAGTGGACATTATCTAATCTATCTCCCTTCGTTGAGCCGATCTAGATCCGTCCGGGCTTCGCTGAAAAATCATTCGACCATCTCGACACTCCCTGTTACTGATAAGAGAGGTGAGATTTATTTATGTTTTTTCTTGGTATGGGACAGATCTTCCTTTGCAGATCTACAACCTTCCACAATCAATTTTTCACCCAAATCATCCCATGGGTGGATGCAAGCATCTGCGCTTATACAAACAAGCAAATATCTACATTTTGATAAGGGTGAATGGGTTATTGCTGTGAGGATCCGTATTGACACTCTCAATCGCAATGGACAAATCACTCATATACAACAAGGATGAGATATTCCAGATCTGGAAGAATATGAGAGAAAGGAAGGTACAGATCATAACCCTTACAAAGTATTTATCAAGGCTCATGATAGTAAATCATCTCTGGTTTGGGTACATGCATCAGATAAGACCTCCCAGTTGAAACAAATCATCATAACACATCTGTGATACCCACCACAACAACAATATATGATTTGTGGAGGCAGATCCAAGAAGGATGATGGGTGTCTACATGAATATAAATTTCTTCCAGCCTCCAGAGTCATCCTCAACCTGAGATTGAGAGGCAGAGCAGCAGGAACTAGGAAATAAAAAGGAGCAGGAGGTATTGTTGGACGTAGATTATCCAAAGGTATAGACACAAATGAAGAACACAACAATGAAGATCTCTCCTTCAAAGACATTCTTCAAGGAAAATATGCAGCATAAAAAAAACGAAAACAAGCCCTCAATGCCTCCGGCCCATATATTATGGACCAACTAAACCATGTTCCAAAACTGGTCATAGATACTCTGGAAACAAATGACAATTTTTTTAACTTATGAAGCTCAAGCCATTATCTGAAGATTCAATAGATTTTGGCTTAAGCCAATGGAAATTTTCCACTGGATCCTCACTAACTAGTCACTAGAATGTGAGATCCACTTATATGCTAAAGGCTTTTTCATTGTAAAGTTTGCAACATCAAAGGAGCGAGATTATGTAATACAAGCAGGACCATGGTTTTGGCTATCCACGGGGTTTTTCATCACTCCAAGGTTTCCAGAATTTGATGCAAATACAATGAAAGTATCAAGAATATCGATTTAGGTTAGGCTACACAATATTCCCCTTCATTTCAGGAACCAAAAAGTCCTAGAAGGTATCAGGAACATTATAGGGAGATATATGAAAACAAACACACAAAGAATGGAAGAATGAGTCTACACCTTTGCCGGAATATGTGTGGAGGTGTACCTCAGTAAATGTTTTCTGGACCACATACAACTGACACACAACAAATAGAGTCGGACACAACATTTAGATGTTGAATTTGTCGATATACAGGACACCTTCAAAATATGTGTCGTGACACCAAGAAAGACACACGACATAATAAGAAAACATGAAAGTAGCCCAAAGGATGGAAATTTCCTCCACCATCACCAGACGAGGAAGAGGAAGAAGAAGAATCAGACCCCCATCCAACTGCAGAAAACTAGAACAGACAAGAAAACATAGAAAAGGTGGATATTAACAACATTGGAGCAGTCTCGACTACTCCCAAAATGCAATCAGAAAAGATCCCAGAAGAAAACAGATTG
The DNA here is from genome assembly GCA_034641835.2 of Pinus albicaulis. NCBI lineage: Eukaryota > Viridiplantae > Streptophyta > Pinopsida > Pinales > Pinaceae > Pinus > Pinus albicaulis. The sequence continues at coordinate 1,368,582,414 of CM076579.1, read as the reverse complement.
ACAGGAACCAAACGTCACCATACTTCAGATAGCTCGAGCTCAGAAAAAGATTATCAAAGAGTGGAAGAAAAAAATCAGCTAGTAATTGTATCTACCACGCCATCTAAGGAGAATGATGCAAAGTAGAAAAGAAGAAATGGAGAAAAGTATAACTTTTTCTCTATGAGTTTGTTTCTCATCTTTGTGAAAACCAGTTATTATTGACCGGTATGATGGAATGCTTATATCATATACAACATGTAATTTTGTTTTCATTAATAAAATTACTTTTTTTTCCTCGGGAAGAGAATATTTTTTAATAATAATAATAACTATTAATTATTATTAATTATAATAATAATATTTTTTTATTAAAATAGTTATTTATTATTATTATTATTTCTTAAATTTTATTATATATTTTTAATTATTTTTAAATTTTAATAATAATAAATTAATATTAAATAATAATATGAATTTATTATAATTATTTTTATTATTTTTTAATTATGAAATGAAATTTAATTAAAAATAAAAGTAATAATATTTATTAATAATAATAGTAATATTACTCAATAATAATAGTCCTAGTGATTAATGAGTAATAACAATAACTATTTTAAAATGATTTTAATAATTAATTAATAATTTTAATTAACATCAATTAATTTTAATTATTAATTATTCTAATTTTTTTATTAAAATAATAATAATAATAATAATAATTATTATTATTATTAGCAATAATTAACATAAATAAGTATTATTATAAATTATAATTATAATAATTTGTAAAATCATTACTCATTTTATTATTATTAAAATTTAATCAATATTTAATTAAAAATAAAAGTAATAATATTTTTTAATAAAATGAGTAGAATGAATTAATAATTATAGTATTTAATATGTAATAACAATAATTGATTTAAAATGATTTTAATAATTAATTAATGATTTCAACTAAGAATAATTAACATAAATTAATTATTGCTATTAATTATAATAATAGTTTTCCTAGAGAGTAAACTTTTGTGATTCATAGCTTATCAAAACAAAAATATTTCGAAAAATCACACCAGAATATTTTAGAGTCAACATGTTTCGAACTACTAACTATAGTTTATCATAGTAGAATATACTTGGTAGTTGGAAACGCTTGGCCTTAAAAAAATTAAGAAAAAAATTGAATTTCTCGAAGATTTTTGTTTTAATAAGTATTTTTTTATTAAAATAATTATTTATTATTATAATTATTATTTGTAATTATTTATATCAATAATTATTATTTATTATTATTATACTTTTGAAAAGTATTACTCAATTTATTATTATTAAAATTTAATTAATATTATATATTATTAATATTTAATTAATATTAACAATATTTAATTAAAAATAAATGTAATGATATTTATTAATAATATTAGTAATATTAATTAATAATAATAGTGATTAATGAGTATGGGACCACAGATTCCGTTCTCTATGGCTTGGCACGAGTTGGAGGAGGGTCGATTGTGACATCAGTGCACGTCGCTAAACGTCACAGACAACTAACGTGTGGCTCCCAGCGGCACCGACACCAATGGTCACCACCCTCTTCCAGACAATTCGGTTATTAATGCTTGAGCGAACTCCTTACAATCCCAAGGCTCACATGCAAACACATGAAGGCTTCCACGCTGCTTCCCCCAGGTTCCGCCATCCTACGGCCATCTCAATGTTGTCCGGCTCTGAATCTGTCATTATGCCGCAACACCTCCCACTGCCCACTATGAACCCTTGCCATCAATTCACGTGCTCCCCTGGGCTCATTCTCCTATATTACTACCTACCCCCGATCCTCATACACCATCTTCGTTGTCGCGTCTCAGCCTCGCTCTGCTTTCCCATTTCCATCCAGACACTCCATGCCACTATGCTTCTCAAGCTGCATTTCGCCACGTAGTTCTCTTTGCATCCTTGAGTCACTCAACTTTCCAATTTCCCCCCATCTGCATGGCTCATAAACAAAACTTAGGCTACAGTCGTGGGCGCGCGACCTCTAGCTGGAACAGCCCGAGCACCCCCCCCCAATTACTAGGGCCAAATTTGCTACTAGGAGTATAGCCCTTCCCTATGAGGTGGATGTTAACCTCAAAACACAAGTCCGCATTGAAAACTTGGAAGGGCAAGCAAGGGCTCTTAGGTGTCAGGTCACCACAGAAAGCATGGATCAAGACTTCAAATGGATCCCTGACCCTGGTTTCACTCGGGTCAGGGAGAACATTTACAACAAGTTGATTGAGCTCTATTGGCAGCTCAAAACCACCCTTGGTCTGGCAATGCATGATCAAGCCGAGATGGCTAAAGTTATGGAGAATAAATTGACAATCTCACCGATAAATTTGTGGTCTACATGGAAGAAATTCATCACTGTAAATTTGTAACCATGGATTCTCATTGTTTTTCTATGCAAAAGAAACGCACTCATGCTAATGGACTCTCTCTGAGCATCAAGAAAGAAATAGCAGGGGCCTCCTCCTGCAATCCTCCCAAGCTTTCCAACTTTGTTGGCAGCACTCATGACACGTCCATCAGTTTGGATGGCGACCCAGCTACTGTCTGAAGACCTCGGTAGGTTGGTGGCCTCATTGGAGAATATCGATGCGAGTGTTATAGAGAGCTACTTTTTCCTTACTGTTTTTATTTTAAATAATATCTACTTGTCTATATCTATCTACCATCTTCTCAGTCATTTGGTTGCTCTTCGCCGAGTTTCTATATGTAGCTCTGCTTCTGGTCTTAGTCTGTCTTTTTTTCTACAAGTCTCAATTTGTAATGTTGTTCCTATCCTCTACTGCTCTGGTAATTGTAAAAAGTTCTCTCAGATGGCAATAGGAGGGTTTTGTTTACACAGTGCTGGAGCAAGGCTCGCACTCAAAAGACTGTCATGTAATTAATGTTTTTTTTTTTATAGTATATACTATCTTGCGTACAAATAGTGATTAATGAGTATTAACAATAATTAATGTAAAATTATTTTAATTAACAATAATTAACATAAAATAAAAATTATTATTAATTATAATTATAATATTTTTTATTAAAATAGTTATTTATTATTATTATTACAGCTTATTGGCATTTCCAACCACATTTGCTAATGTGGTTATGCATTTGATTGACATGCGCCTATCGGTGTATATCAACCATATTTATTAATGTGGTTGTGCTAGTTTTAATCCGAAGGGATTAATATTATAAACCTAAGTGATTGATAAACACAAGGGATTAATGTTAAAAATTCAAGCGATTGACAAACCCAAGTGATTAATATTAATCTAAGATTAATATCGTAGATCTTAATACTACAAATTATAAACCCAAAATTAAACTTTAATATTATAAACCAAACATTAAAAGGCACTAATAATATAAACCTTGTATTAAACCCAAGTTTTGTAATGTAACAACGCAACATTGAATAAATTATAGTGTAATGTAACATTGCAGCAATGGACCATGATTTACCATGGTTGATATTCATATTAAGACAACCTTTGTCACAATGCGATGTTGTACCATGTTTGACCATGCTTGACTTTGGAATTGACCATGGTTGACCATGGTTGACCATGATTTATTTTCAAATTGAGACAATCTTTGTCACAATGCGACATTTGCTCATGGTTGACCATGGTTTACCATGATTGAACATGGTTGGCCATTGTTGATTTTCATATTGAGGCAATATTTGTTAGAATGTGACGTTGGACCATGGTTGACCATGAATGACTATAATTGACGATGTTTGGTGATAGTTGAACATGGTGGATTTTCATAATAAAAAAATCTTTGTCACAATGTGACGTTGAATCATGGTTGATCATGATTATAAACCTAATGGATTTATATTAAACCCTAGGATTAATATTATAGACCCTATGAATAATATTATACCCTACGAATATGAACCCTTAAATTAATAAACCCTAGTATAAATCCTACGAATAATATTATACCCTAGGAGTATGAACCCTTAGATTAATAAACCCAAGGGACTGATATTATAAATCCAAGGGACTAATAAAAAGAAGGGATTAAAATACTAAAAAACCAAGCGATTATAAACCCAAAGGAAAAATATTAAACCAAAGGGTTTAATATTATAAACCCAATGTATATAAACCCTAAGATAAATATTACAAACCCTAATATAGACATAGTTGACCATCGTTGCCTATAGTTGATTTTCATATTGACACAAATTTTGTCACAGTGTGACATTAGACCATGGTTGACCATGAATTATTTTCATATTCGGAAAATCTTTGTCACAATGTGACATTTGGCCATGGTTTACCATAATTGAACATGGTTGACCATTTTTTATTTTCATATTGACACAATATTTGTCACAACGTGATGTTGGACCGTGGTTAACCATGAATGACCATAATTGACGATGGTCGACGATGGTTGAACATGGTTGATTTTTATATTCAGCCAATATTTGTCAAAATAAGATGTTAGACCATGGTTGATCATGATTATAATCCTAATGGATTTATATTAAACCCTAGGATTAATATTATACACCCTATGAATAATATTATACCCTAATAATATGAACCTTTAGATTAATAAACACAAGGGATTGATATTATAAACTCAAAGGACTAATAAACACAAGAGATTAATAGTAAAAACCTAAGGGATTATAAAACCAAGGGAAAAATATTAAACCCAAGGGTTTAATATTATAAAGCCAATGTATATAACCCTAATATAAATATTACAAACCCTAAAATAAGCATGGTTGACCATAGTTAATTTTCATATTGATACAACTTTTGTCACAATGCAACATTGGACCATGGTTGACCGTGATAGATTTTCATATTTAGAAAATATTTGACACAATGTGACATTGGACCATGATTGACCCTGATCTATTTTCATATTGAAACAGTATTTGTTACAATGTGACATTTGACCATGTGTAACCATGGTTTTCCATGATTGAACATGATTTACCATGGTTGATTTTAATATTGAGACAATCTTTATCACAATGTGACGTTCGATCATGGTTGACCCTAAATGACCATTGTTGACGATGATTGAACATGGTTGATTTTTATATTGAGACAATCTCTGTCACAATGTGACATTGGACCATGGTTGACCATTGTCAACCAATGGTATAAACCCAAGGGATTTATATTAAACCCTAGGATTAATATTATAAACCCTATGAATAATATTATACCCTACGAATATGAAACCTTAGATTAATAAACTTAAGGGATTGATATTGTAAACCCAGGGGATTGATAAACACAAGGGATTACTACTAAAAACCCATTCGATTATATACCCAATGAAATAATATTAAACTAAAGGGTTTAATATTATAAACCCAAGGTATACAAACCCTAAGGTAAATATTTTAAACCCTAAAATAAACATGGTTGATCATCATTTACCATGGTTCATTTTTTCATTGATACAATCTTTCTCACAATGCGACGTTGGACCAAGGTTGATAATGCTTGATTTTCATATTACGACAATCTTTGTCACAACACGACGTTGGACCGTGGTTGACCATGGTTGATTTTCATATTGAGACAATCTTTATCACAATGAGATTTTGGACCATGGTTATCATAATGTGACGTTTGACCAAGAGATAATCTTTGTCACAATGTGACCATTATTATTGACCATGGTTGGTCATGATTAATCGTGGTTCATTTTCATATTAGAACAATATTTGTCACAATGCAATGTTGGACCATGGTTGACCATGATTGGTCATGGTTGACAATGGTTGGCCATGATTGATTTTCATATTGAGACAATCTTTGTCACAATGTGGCATTGTACCATGGTTGACCATGATTGACTATGGGTTATTTTCATATTGACCATGATTGAACATGGTTGACCATGATAGATTTCCATATTGAGACAATATTTGTTACAATGTGGTGTTTGACCATGGGTTTTCATGGTTGATTTTCATATTGAGACAATATTTGTCACAATTTGACATTGGGCCATGGTTGACCCTGATTGACCATGGTTGACGATGGTTCATCATGGTTGGTTTTGAGACAATCTTTGTCACAATGTGACATTGAACCATGATTGACCATGATTATAAACCCAAAGGATTTATATTAAAACCTATAATTAATATTATAAACCCTATAAATACTATTATACTCTAGGAATATAAACCCTTAAATTAATAAACCTAAGGGACTAATAAACACAAGGAATTATACTAAAAACCTAAGGGAGAAATATTAAATTAGAATGTTTAATACTATAATCCCTATGGTTGTTAATCAAAAATTAAAAATAAACAATAGCTTTACTTATTATTATAAGCAATCATTCTAATTAATATGACGTTAATTTTTACGCCAGAGGCGTTTTATTTATGAGATTGGGTGGGCAAACACTATTCACCCCACCCAATTAGAAAGCTTCCTTATCGCCCTTCTAACCAATTATATATTGACATGTGCAGACATAATATTGGTGAGTTTAAGTCTATTTTCTTGTCCTTGATTTCTCCACCGTCCTAGCGATTATTGTACTAGACGACTGTCCCGGGACCCCACTTAATTCAGTAGTCTCTTCCTAAATCGAAAGGTCATTAGCACTGTAGCACCATATGATTTGTGCCTGGCGTCTGTAGTTTATACGTGAAGTACAAGCATGTGTAGAGAAGTTTCTGGGGCTTCTATAATTGTAAACTCTTCCATGTCTGCAGGACACCCTACATCCGCGCGACATTATTTCTTAAATAGTGTAATATTGTAAGTTCAATGTAAGTTCATTAATTTTAAATCATCTTATTAATCAATCTCTCCTCTAGAGGTCCAGCGTATACATTCACACTTGGTCACAAGTTCCTTAAACAGTGCCAAATGGCTCCCACAAAATTTGCAGCTGTGAGTCCTTCCATCTAACTTTAACAAGTAAAGTTGGCCCATGTTAGTATCCAAGTATTTTTCCTTGTATATCTCTTAGCCTCAAGGAAAGGGTTATTTTAAGTTATGCTATGAAAAAATAGTGAGCACAAGACCTTGGATTCATCGGCTAATGTGATGAGACTTCACATCCTCTTGTTGGATTTAGTACTTCCACCAAAAAATTGAGCCAACTTGGTCCGATAGAAATACGAGAGGAAGATTAAGAGGTCAATAAGTTTTTGTATCTATTTTTGTAGCTACCCCATTTTATTTTCATTGAATTAACACCAAATTTGCACTAGCCTCAAACATCTTCCTTGGAATTCACACACAAAGACCTGGATAACAGTAGAAGTACAAGGAAGCACAACATTCAATCATAGGACATTTAGCATAATGTGACAATGGTAAGGGGGTCCCATTAAGTGTTGGATGTCCAACCATCCATCATGGTGAGATATACTATAAATATATATACAAATACATGATTGACCAAATGTTGGCAGATTAAAATTAATATTCTTGCACCATGACATATGAAATATCCCATCCATCGCTAGGTATCTAAGCGTATAAAATATATACAGAGACACGATGGTCATCACACTATTAACGTTAACTAACTTAGAGTTGTTCTTAGGTCGGAAAGCAGTTTCTGTGATATGACACGCATTATATTTTCCAAAATCCAATGCATTTTACATTACATTGCATTTTAGCCACCATATTGACAGTTACCTACTCAATGATGAACAATGTTCCTTTATGCACAGTTTGGTTTTTGTTTGTCCTTTTATACAGCAGTTAGTTGTTTTTATTGTAAACTCACTACCTTTGGTAAATATAAACTTGGTTTGTTAATTGAGTCTATCATGGTTTTGTTGGAAATGAAATGAAATTTTAACATCCTAACATTTTAATGAAGATGCTCAATCCCATCCATGGGAGCAACTTTTGAATATTGAGAAAGCGACCGGGTGACAAGATAATGTGAAATAGTATAAGTCCACAACATCACATTGACATTAATTCTCAAAAAACCATTACCGTATTCTGCTATACACATGCCAAAGACAACGATATTTATGGAGTATATTCGTCTAATTTTGTGAAATTATTTTGGGTGTAGGAATTGTGGTAAGTTTTTTTCATATGAAAGAATTGTAGTAAGCTAAACAGATAATTTCTTTTGGTTTTTTTGTTTAATATGGTAGAGGTTTTTTTTAATGGATTTTTCCTAAAATTTAATCAGAAATAAGAAAATTTTATTTAAAATTAAATGAGAAATAAGTTAATAATTTTGATTTAAAGTTATTGATTTCCTATAATTTCAATATTCCAAAGATTTTTACATATTGAATTCATATTAAGTATATTGTTGTACTAGTTTAAATTTTTGTACTTTTATTTCTGTTTCTAGATTTTTTTTGTATTGATTTTGCTTGAAATTAATTAAAAAATAGAAAATTCTATCTAAAATTAAGTCAGAAATTGAGAAAATTGTAACTTGGATGTTAATTTTGCAGCATCTTAATTTTTTTTTTGCCTATTGAATTCATATTGAAAATTGATATAGTGTTTCAAGTTTTTGGGTAAAGTTCTCTAATTAATTTTACATCAATTTTAATACAAAACATTATTAACGAAAGAAGTTTTTTACAAATTATGGATCACAGAGGCCAAATCCCAATAATAAATTTAATCTATAATCCTAATATTCCATATTGAATTTATATTAAATATATTATTATATTAGTGTTAAATTTTATTATTATAAAAAAATATCTTTCCCTTACCCAAACCCAATGATTAAATGCATCGTTGGCTTAAAAAACATATATAATAAAAAATAATCCACATAATTATGCCAGAGGCGTTTTGTTTATGAGATTGGGTGGGAAAACATTGTTCACCCCACCCAATCAGAAAGCTTCCTTATCGTGCTTCTAGGTAGTTATATGTTGACATGTGAAGACATAATATTGGGTGAGTCTAAGTCGTCCTGGCCGTCCTCGATTTCTCGACCATCCTGGCGATTCTTGCTCCTAACGTCTATCTTAGGTTGCTTGTTATTGCCTAGGTGGCCATTGACGACCTCCACCACTTCCTTCCAGTGCTTTTGCTTCAGATTCCAGTAGTTCAGATCTAGATAACGCTCACCCCAAGCATCGATCAGAGTCATAATAGCAGTCTGGCTCCAGATATTGCATTTCAACGTTTATAAATTTTGTACATGGCTGGATACAAGCATGAGTTTGTCGCTACAGCTCAAATGGCTGGAAAACACTTAGCAGACCTTGAAAAAGTAGCGTGTCTTTGGATGAAGTCATGATCCTGGGAAACTCAGTATGTAATGAACACTCCAAATATGGAGATTTTGAGAAGGGAAGCTTCTATTAGAGCATGCAGGACTTCCTGGAAAAGTCAATAATGTCATAGGATCACTATGACAGAGAGTCAATTATCCATGATATTTATTATGCAGTATTGATTGCAACTAAGAAATTTGGAATAGAGGGGCAAGAATTAGAGGAAACATTCAAGGATGATGCCTCTCGTAAAATTGGAAGTGCGATACATATAACTGATGCCAAAATTGACCCCAGGACCAAAGTAGCAAAAACCATCTATCTATTTGCAGCAGAACTTAACTATTTGTGCATGTGATGGTTAATTGAAACGGCAGAAAGCACTAGAGGATGCAACATATTTGTTAAGAAAATAAAAAGAAAGACAACGAAAATTTGGGTGGAGTGCAAGCAAACTGCAGTGTAGTTTTGGTCATCATCTGTCATAAATTAGGGAAAGCTAGAAGTCAACAAGAAAATTTGATTATATTAACAAATAAAAGTGTCTACAAAAGAAAAATAATCTCGCATGGAATATGTATCTCCATTCTCAACTTAAGTGTTGTATATAAATGTTTTTTTGATTCTTTTAATAGTTTGTTATCATTGTTCGATAGGCTATTTTTAGGCTCATGGACGTTAAAAATACTTTCTTTCTTTATTTCGTTCATCCCTCCCCCACCTGCTGCCACACGATCTCCCCCCAGGGGTTCTCCAGTGGACTGAGGCGGAGGGGGAGGAGGATGAGGTGGTGATGCAGTACGCTTGACATAGGAGGAACCGGGCAGAGGAAGCTGCAAAGAAATACCAAGTCCGTTTGATGCACCACCGCCAGCACCATTATTTCCAACGGGGACGACTTCAGCCGTGTCTCCTCCACTGTGGTGGTGGTGCTGACGAGCATTATTACTCTCGTCCATCGCGATTTTTAATGTAGAGGGGAAAAAAACGGTGATCGGGAAGTCGAAGCTGACTAAAACCAAAATTTCAAAATCGGTAGAAATCCGCGAGGGTGCTCAAGCCACAAATCCAAGAGAAGAAGATATATACCCATGCATTTTTATCTATTTCCTTTTCCCTCGACGCTACATTATCATTCTTTTTTGGTTTTTGTCTATCCAATGATATACTTAGCAGGAAACCAAGTTAATGTATTGGTTGTCACACAATCATGGAACCAAAATGTCAGAGGGCTAAATTGTGAAGTTGGGCCACTTTTGTGAGAATCGGTGAAATTTTTGGCAATAGTTCTGGCCAAACTTTGATAAAGGTTCTATTTAACCTGTTTCCATTTAGATTGACGACACAATGACGGTGTGGGTCTACGGTGGCAAACATAATTTTTTGCCTGGGGTTTGGAAAACCTATAACAACAGCTTCCTACGAATTATTATTAACATAGTTCGGTCAATGTATTTATTATAAATATATTTCGCTAAACCTCATTCTTTCCCCCGCATCTTTTTTTGTTCACTTTTGCATCGTGCGTCGGCCGTCAGTCCGTGGCCGGCATCTCCCCGTCTCGTATAAGGCTGTGCGTTTCCCCGCTCTCTTTGCCTTCGGCTGCGCATTCTCCCCGCTCTTAAGCTTCATGCCTTCTCTGACACTGTTGTCGAGGTAAGAAAGAAACCAATTTCTCTCATCTCATATCAATGTCAAACATTCTGCTATTCTATTGTATCATTGTATCTAATTTCGATTTAGATGCAAATTGATTTTTATACCATTTTGGAAATTTTTGTAATTAAAAAACACTAATTACTCATGTGAGCCTAGTGTCATGACCATTAGAGTTTGACTTGTTTAGCTTAGATACTAGTTCGAACGCAAATTCTGTTAGTGGACTTTTCTAGAGATATGTTTTCTAAAATTTCCTTTCCCTGTTAGCTTTTAAGCTCAAAATCTTATCAATTCAAAAAAAAATTCCCTTTAGAGCCATCTGCAAATCACCACGGTAAGGAATTTAACGACATTATAAGACATCATCAAAATTTGTCCAACTTAAATCTCTCTATCATATGTCGCCTAAAAGTTTTACTCTGTAACTCTGCTTTTTTAATACACAATTGAAGCTCTTTAGTTGTACTGGGTGGAGCACAGGGCTCTGTTTTGACCAAAAAAAAGATAAACTGTTAAAACTGTCTTGATTAAAATGCTATGTATCTGCTTCCTGTTTGTTTTATGTTATTCCAATTCTATTTATTGAACAAGTATGAGGTTTTCTCTCTCAAAATGTAATCTGGAAATGATGATGAACAACTGAAGAATGAAAACTTTTTTTTCTCTGGTACATGAATATAAACCAGCTGTATTTTTTCATGCTGAAAAAAAAAATCTCTCTATCATAATTATGACTAATTGGCACGCATTGGATTCCATTGCTTTCTCTGAGTCCCATCGAATTATTTTAATTTTAACCTCAGCGTCGATTGCAAATATATTTTCCGTGTGTCTTTTCCCTTTTCTATAATAATGTGGCCAGAATAGCGGGCAAGGGATGGGATTTGCATCTTTCTCTCTAGTCTATTACTCTCATTGGAATACCGGGCAAGCTATGAAATTTATTAATTGCTTCTCAATCTGAATAAAATGAATAATTTTTTATAACGACATTCTGTTGTAATTGTAACCTCAGCGTTGATTGCAAGGGATGGGATTTGCATCTTTCTCTCTATACTATTACTCTCACTGGAATACCGGGTAAGCTATGAAATTTATTAATTGCTTTTCAAACTGAATAAAATGATAAAAATTTTATAACGACATTATGTTGTATCATTGTATCTAATTTCGATTTAGATGCAAATTGCTTTTGATACCATTTTGGAAATTGTTTTAATTACAAAACAGAATCTATGTAACAGTTAATAGAGAATCTGGAAGGGCATTACAAGAAAGAAACCAGATTTCTCTCATCTCATATCAATGTCAAAAAGTAGCTTTCTGCAGTTGTGTTATATTAAATAAAACTAGATTTCGATCTTACAAACACTATATATGTGCCTCCTTAAGCTCGATGCAACCTACATCTCATTTAAATGTGCAACAGCGGGATTCTGCTATTTTGTTGTATCAATGTATCTAATGTCGATTTAGATGAAAATTTCTTTTGATACCATTTTGGAAATTATTGTAATTACAAAATAGAATCTATGTAATAGTTAATAGAGAACCTGGAAGGCCATTACGAGAAAGAAACCAGATTTCTCTCATCTCATATCAATGTCAAACAACAGCATTCTGCAGTTGTGTTATATTAAATTAAACTAGCTTTCGATCTTACAGGCACTATATATGTGCCTCCTTAAGCTCAGTGCAATCTACATCTCATTTAAATGTGCAATAGCAAGATTCTTCTATTATGTTGTATCATTGTATCTAATTTTGATTTATATGAAAATTGATTTTGATACCATTTTGGAAATTGTTGTAATTACAAAACATAATCTATGTAACAGTTATTAGAGAACTTGGAAGGGCATTACGAGAAAGAAATTAGATTTCTCTCATCTCATATCAATGTCAAACAATAGCTTTCTACAATTGTGTTATATTAAATGAAACTAGATTTCGATCTTACAGACACTATATATGTGCCTCCTTAAGCTCGGTGCAACCTACATCTAATTTAAATGTGCAACAACAAGATTCTGCTATTCTGTTGTATCATTGTATCTAATTTCAATTTAGATGCAAATTTCTTTTGATACCATTTTGGAAATTGTTGTAATTACAAAATAGAATCTATGTAACAGTTTGACTTCTGGTTATGTTCTTATATACTTAATATAAAAATTGGTTGTATTATCATTTGGTGAATGGTTGATTAATATGTTAAATTATTAGTAGCAGATGAACTGAGTCCCATTTAAAATTTACCTTGATATATAATAGAAATGTTTGTTTGTTCATCTCTTGCTTCGCGCATCTTCTGCTCTCTGTTCTATTGCTGATAGCTCACATTTGACAATTTTTTCCATTTCTCAATTCAATACATCATATCCCCAAAGATTGAGAAAGAAGTGAGAAGCTTATAGTGTGGGATGAATAATGCAACATTGTTCATTGAATAGGAACTAGTCCTTGGGGTTGGGGAACCCATTCCCAGCTGTGCATATAGACATAATTATCATAATGTACAATGATTCATTCCATATTATTCATAGATCAAATCTCATTTAAATACTTGAGATTTATCATAATGTACAATGATTCATTCCATATTATTCATAGATCAAATTTCATTTAAATACAAGATTAATAATAATGTACAATGATTCATTCCATATTCATTTTTAGATTCAAGATAATAATGTACAATGATTCATTCCATATTCATTTTTAGATTCAAGATAATAATGTACAATGATTCATGTTCCATATTCATTTTTAGAAAAACATAATTTAATGTATTATGTCATAATTTAATGTATTGGCACATGCTCCTTTAGGCTTGGTGGAATTACCTTTGCTTTTTATTTCTCTCTTACACATATATATATGAAGAGATGATCCCATTTTCTTTTTTATTTATAGATCAAATGTCATTTAAATACAAGATTTATCATAACCCATCCTTCCTTTGATTGAAGGAGCCATCCGTTACAAATAACATCAATGACCTTCGGTCACATATAAGGCAACATTACCTCGTGGGGCTGGGGCCCTACGTTCCCAGTGACCAACTTGAGGGCATCACTTCGGCTAGATGATGGTGACCTCCTGAGGGGAATATCCTACTGGATATATTACCTAAATTGAGGGGTTGGACCTTATAGGGTATCTTGTGATAGGGCCATTGGTAAGCTTGTGTCATACATCGAAATCCCTCAATAGGGTGAGAGGGCCATCGGTGATAACCATTATAATAATACGATCATATCGTTGCATTAATCAACATCAAGGACCTTGAATGGCCCTATGAGGGCATAGGCTCCCATCGGTAATGGGATGGCCTTCCATGACATGCTGAAGGACCTTATAGACCCCCTTAAGGGGGCATAGAGGCTTATTATCCTAATGTTTGGGTGGACCTCAAGATCTCTAAGTGTAGCTATAAGGAGGCAATAAGGCCTTTAATATATGCTAAGGGCCCCTCTTCTCCGTGGGGGTGTGCTACACGGAGTCCACTTACCTCCTGAGGGCTGGGGTATGCCTACAACCAGTGACCTAACTTGAGGGCATTGCGGATGCTCAGACGATGGTGACCTCCTGAGGGGCATATCGTACTGGATAACTTACCTAACTTGAGGGGTTGAATCAATAGGCTTTTGCCTGATAGGACCGTAGAGGACCGTTTAAGGCACGTTGGAGGCATTGATGGCAACGTTACCTCCTGAGGGCATCACTGGAATGCTAAAAACAGTGATGGAGACCTAACTTGAGGGCATAATTCTGTGGGCGATGGTGACCTCCTGAGGGTTGGGGGTTGAAAACCAAACTAGTTACCTAGACTTGAGGGGTTGGACCATATAGGCCTCCTGAGATGGCCTTTAAGGATCGTTTAAGGCACGTTGGAGGCATTGACATAGAAGTACCTTATAGACCTCCTTAAGGGGGCATAGAGGATGATATATCCTAATGGGCATCTCTCCATATAGGATCTATAAGTGTAGCTATAAGGGGCAATAGGGCCTTAGGTGCCTTTGGTCCCAATTGGGGGTCCACTGGGGGCCTTCGGTTCCAATTTGGGGGTCTTTTTTTCTCTAAAGGTGTGCGTCTGGTTGGGAGAACTTTCCAATGATTCATTCCATATTATTCATATATCAAATGTCATTTAAATACAAGATTAAAATATTCAATGTAAAACACATGCACATTCTTATACACCCTTATGTCTATGTAAAATAGTTTAAGTGATTCCACAGGTCCTCTACACCCTTCACACGGTAAAATTGGGATAGGTAGAGTTAACTTCTACAAGTTCTATAGGTAGAGTCTGTAAAGGGCCAGGTAGCCTCTGGATCTCATATTTTATGAAAGGTGACATATCTAGTAAATGCCCCTACAATAAATCTCTGGAATGGATCTAAATAGAAGTTCTTCATTTTAATATCCATAAAACAAAACCAATTTAAGGTAAACTGTGTACATGTGTCATTTCTCCCACAAACTAAAGGCTTCCTCTAATATCCATAAAACACAACCACTTTAAGGTAAATTGTGTACATGTGTCATTTCTCCCACAAACTAAAGGCTTCCTCCCATTAATTTTAGATGTGAACTCTACCATAAAATTTTTAAGTCAAATTTTAAGATAAACAATGCACATGTCATTTACCTCATGATCTTGTGTCATTTCTCTCATGCATTTGCAATAAATGTCGATTTAATATATATATTTTTATTGAATTTGTTTTTTTTTTCAGGGATAAGAAAACCATTAAATATGGTTGAAAAATGGAAATTATGCATAGAAGTTTCTTGCTATCCCAATCCAGGGAAAGCAATGATTACATATGTGCTTTCCAATATTGCGACTAGCAAAGTCGTCCAAAGGAAAATGAATATACCGAGAAGAACAACAAACAATGAGGCATATTATATTGGATTGATAGAAGGCTTGGGAACAACGATGAAGTATGGATCAAATGGAATTGTAGTTTTCACCAATTCTGAACTTGTGTGCAACCAGATGAGTGGCGTGTGCCAAGTTAAGAAGGAGAGGCTAAAAGAACTGCATGGAATAGCAAACAATATTGTTAGCCAATTTCAATTTTTTAGTATAAGGCATTGTACAAATGTGAATAAGATGTATGTTGATCTATTGCGTGGGGAAATGCCAATTCATGATTCATCTATCAAAGATGAATTAGAATTATACAGAGCAATGCCAATGCAAGATTCATCTCTCAAATATGAATTGGTTTTGAGATGCTCTTCTTCAAAAATTCAAGATTCATCTCTCAAAGATGAATTAGTGTTGAAACACTCTCCTTCAAAATTTATTGATGGACATTGTAACATATCTTGGATATGTGTGTGTTGTGTACTTATAAATGCGTATTTTTTAATGACCATGTGTTTTTTTCAATTATATACCAAGTGTGCTCCCACCACACCATGTAAAAAGCGCAACAGTGAACTTCACATTTTATAAAATTAAAATCGTGGACTTCAAAGCAATTTTGACAAATGGAGTTTCACTTCTTTTAATGACCATGTGTTTTTTCAATTTTTATACCAAGTATTCTTTCCCACCATGTAAGCGCAATTTGGTGAACTTATCATTTTTATAATTTATTTTTTGCTTAAATTGAGTTTCACACATCAATTATTGCTTTGAAAGTTGTGTTCTACATAATTTGTGTCTGATAAATTACAAATTGATTTTTTGAAATTTATTTTGTGTAAATGTCCACCAATAGATATATATATATCATGGAGGATGAACGACGAAAGATCAACGAATCCCATATGGGGAATGTCGGGGATCGGGGGATGTTCATAGTATTTAAATATAATCTTAAATCTCCATACATGTGTGTACATATGGAATTTATTTTCATTAACTGTGAGTTAAAATTAGTTTAATTTAATAAGTTTCATTTTTTATTTTTAGGAGCTAAGAAAGAGAATGGTCACTCCATCCATGGAGCGTGCCCATGGTTCACCTAGTCGTGGTATAGTTCCACGTAATTTAATCAATGAATATGTACATGTATTTATATGTACACATGAATGTATTTTTCGGTCGATTATAAATACGTACTTGTTTATGAAGCTTCTCTCTCGTCTCGAGAGGTTGGTATTAGTTTCAAAATCCCTTGGGGCCATCCAACGAGTGGTAGCAAGGTTGTGTGAAGGTGGTGATATCTATTCCCTCGAAGGCCAATCAACGAATTTGATTAGTCTTTGGTTCTCGACGGGGGTCGTTATGGATACGGTTTCCCGGCGGGGTTGTTGCGGGTCTCAACAATTTCGGGGTGGAGAAGATGCTAGCCAACCACGTCAAGGTTGCCATCAATTTCAATATTTTTTTCATTGAATTTGTACAGTTTTTTTTACACGTGTTTTTTCGAATATACGAAATTTGATATATATTGTTGAAAAGGCGAAAAATGTTCCAAATATTAGTCAAAATAGACATAGGGCAGAACGCTACATTCAAGAAGAAGGTTGTCTACCCACCACAACATCAAATTTGACATTTACGATATACCATGGGAAACAAACATGGTGCCAATGCACCTTACAAAGGTGTGAAAAACTTCATGCAAATTGCGGAAGTTCTCGTGGCTTTGACTCTACTGTGAGAGTCAACAAAAACCTCAAATAGTTACACATTCATTAGGTGAACTTGTAAATGTTTACAAAAATCTTTGATAGCATTTGATACATTTGTAGAAGTGATGAGAAAAAAGAAGAAACAATAATGAGTCTGTGAGATAAATGGGAGGATATAAAACAAAGGATTACAAGATATGGCGAAGTCAATGTTTAATTTCAAGGAAGGGCCAAAAGAAAAATCTTTGAAGGTGCAATATTTCAAGCACCAAATATAGCTCACTATTTGTATGATAGGCACCTTACTATGGAAAGGCTCCGTGGAACGACGAGTTCTTTGTTTATTTTGCACAATTTTTTTACGCAGATTTTTTTGGATATAAAACCAGGCTACAATGACCTTCCGTCGGAATTTTTTGGTCGAGAAGGTCTATTGTATGGCCAGTAGGCGCTAAGCGAGATGTGGAGTTGCCTTGCCACGGGCCGCCATTGGTGGAGTCGACCTTTTCGGGTCGAGCTGCAGTAGTCGAGAGATGGATGCGACTTCTCAAATAAGTCGAGAAGCAAGGGATGTCATGATCGAAAATGTTTCACAGTTGGGTGGAGTCGATGTTTGTCCTAATCAGCCAAAGAGCACGTGAATGCATGTGCCCGATTTTGTGGTATGCACATGAAGATTGACAACATGAAAGTTGAAGATCTCCGAATATATGCAAGTATCATGAGTGGTTTTAAGACCTAATTCTTCATGAGGAAGAGGGCATGATAACGGTATGTATTTAATGACATTAGGGTTCAATTATTTTAAAATGTATACATGTGTACAATTTTTGACTCGTATGTGTATGTACATGTATACATTTGTATGTACATTAATATAACAAAATGTATCATTATATGTTAAAACTACCATTTGCGGTTGTCACGCATGATGAATGACGAAAATGTTAATATCACATTCGGGACCTCACGGGTTCCAAACAATGAAGATGGGTCTCACCATCAAGATATGTTGGAAAATGTTAGTGTTTTTTAAGTGATATTTTAAAATAAATAATTGTGCACACATGTACATGTACGTATATAATGATAAAATGTTTTAACGATTCGATTCCGTCGATGTTTTTGGGATGGCGATACCTTCTTCTTCCTTGGGAGATGTACCTTCTACTTCCATAGGAGATGAGCCACAAGTATGGACAATTTTTCACTTTTAAAATTTATGTTTAAGTTATATATATATATATATATATATATATATATATATATATATATATATATATATATATATATATATATATATATATATATATATATATATTCCACCTCAAAAAAGTTCCATTAAAAATTGAGATATCTCTATATATATCTATATATATATATTTAATGGAACTTTTGGTGGAATATATATATATATATATATATATATATATATATATATATATATATATATATATATATATATATATATATATATATATATATATCTTGAGTTATTTTAAATTTTTTGAATTTAGGTTCCTATAGAAGATTTCTTTAATCCACGGACTCTAGCATTGGGAGATAGGAACATCACACCATTTCAACCATTTGAACAAGGTTAAATACAGCTTTCTTTTTTAATATTATTGAAAATAAGGAAAGTTTTATATATGTACAAATGCATTTTCATTTGAAATGTTTTAATATATATATATATATTTGTACATGTATGTGTACGGTTCTTTTATTCTTGAGATGTTCCCATGGGGCGAACTTGTTGCGGGTTATCAAATGGAGGGAACCTCATGAGGTATTGCATGATTTTTTTTTTTTATATATATATTTTTTACATGAAATTCTATATATATTATATGTTTTTAAAACATCAAATTTTAATGTTCAAGTATATGTGCATTGTGTATGCAGGTTTCCCATGC
Source organism: Pinus albicaulis (assembly GCA_034641835.2). Classification (NCBI taxonomy): domain Eukaryota; kingdom Viridiplantae; phylum Streptophyta; class Pinopsida; order Pinales; family Pinaceae; genus Pinus; species Pinus albicaulis. The sequence continues at coordinate 1,368,562,965 of CM076579.1, read as the reverse complement.
TTCACATGATGATGTCTGTGATTGAGACCACGATAGGAAAGACGCTAGATCCATCTCTATTTGATGGACATGATTTGTAGATTTGATTTCAAGATTTAGATAGTCGTAAATTTTCTTTTTTTATATATTATCTAGATGCTGCTTGTCATATATATATATATATATATATAACTTAATACAGTTTGATACTCTTGTGAGATCTACAATTTTTGGACATATTTTATTACAGTGTTAATATAATTTGTTTTGTTCCAAAGTTAATTTTGAATTGTTTAGTACTTTTGGCATGTGAATGTGAAGTAATGTTGTTATATAATTTTTCTGGTTTTTAAAACTTTTAAGTTTTGGATAATTGAACTACTATTAATGTTGTCATCTATAAATTAATTTTGTCATCAGACTAGATTTGGCATGTTATGTAATGATGTGTTATAATTTGTTTTGTTTTTAACATTTAAGTTTTGTTTTGCTTCTGAACTACATTGTATGTTATGTAATGATGTGCTAGAATTTGTTTTTAAACTTTAAATTTTGGATGCTTGAATTACATTTGGCATGTGAAGTAATGTTGTGATCTATATTTTTTGTTAAATTAAAAGTTATGTTTTGGATGGTTTCAATCTACATTTGGCATGTGATATAATGTTAAATGATTTTATTGGATAGTTGAACTATAATTGGCATGGCATGTGAAGTAATGTTATGTATGATATAATCAAGGATTTTTAAAACTCAAGTTTTGGATGGTTTCAATCTACATTTCGCACTTGTTCTTTAATGTTTTAATGTTGCACGATATATAATCAAAAAGTTTTTAAAACTTAAGTTTTGGATAGTTTCAATCTACATTTGGCATGTGGTATAATGTTAAATGTTTCTATTGGATAGTTGAACTATAATTGGCATGGCATGTAAAGTAATGTTGCATTATATAATCAAAAGTTTTAAAACTTAAGTTTTGGATGGTTTCAATCTACATTTGGCACATGTGATATAATATTAAATTTTTTATTGGATAGTTGAACTACAATTGGATGGCATGTCAAGTAATGTTGTGATATAATCAAAGTTTTAAAACCCAAGTTTTGGATGGTTGAAGTACATTAATCATGTGAAGTAATGTTGTGATATGTCAAAAGCACTACGAGAAAAAAACACATTGGTGAGGGTCATTCTTGTGATGGAACCTTTAAGGTCCGTCACCAATGTCACATATGGTGACAGTCCTTAAAAAACTGTCACTGTAAGTGTATATAGTGATGGTCCTTTATGGTCCGTCACCAAAGACATTTTCAATGACACTTTTGGTGAGGGTCGTTAAAGGCACATCACTAATTCTCTCTTTGGTGACACTTCTAGTGACGAAATTTTAATGACCCTCACCAATGCTCTTTTTGTTACTTTTGGTGACGGTCAAAAAATGTCTGTCATCATTGATCATTAAAAAACCGTTATTGTAAGTGTATATAGTGATGGTCCTTTATGGTACGTCACCAAAGACATTTTCAATGACACTTTTGGTGAGGGTCGTTAAAGGCTCATCACTAATTCTCTCTTTGGTGATACTTCTAGTGACGAACTTTTAATGACCCTCACCAATGCTCTTTTTGTTACTTTTGGTGACGGTCAAAAAATGTCTGTCATCATTGATCATTCCAATGAGTTTTTGATGACGCTATGTGCCTGTTAATATATTTTTTGTCAAAATATAATGATTTAATACCATTATTGTGGAGTATTTTTTTATAATATGTCCAAGGCCATAGTGGTTAGGGTCAGTCAATTTTTTAAGAAGTAATTAATGTGTATCATTTCCCTAAATTAATGAATAGTCGAATAGAGATTTCCTATGAGTCAACACATGATTCATATCTATTAAGTTTATTATCTAGCAAATTCCCTTCAGATAAAGTTCCACTATTGTGTGTAGGAAATATATATTTAATACATAATTAAGCTCTGACAATTATATTAATGAGAAAGACCTAACACTCCTCAACAATCTGGGCACACCTTAAATTAATGCTTTGGCACACACTAACATTACTTATCACCCCACATGTCTTGGAACATCTTTGTACCTAGAACATAATGCGATGACACTGACACCCAAGCACATGGTCGCATGTGCTAGCACAACATGGAACTCTCCTAGCATGTGTTGGCATGATGCATATAGTCCCTAGCATGCCCTGGAACACCTTGGTTGAATGCATTGACATACATTAGCACTTGGCACACAATGCCACTTGGCATGTATTGGGACCTATTATTAGTGTGACTAGCATGCCCCTTTTCAAAAAGATAAAGTCTTGACTTATTAACCCTCTTATTGGTTCTTCCTTTTGTTGCCTTGACACATATTGACATACCCTGGCACCCTGCGCCACATCCTTAGCACCTAGCATGTATTGGCATATCTCAGCACTATTAATTGGCACATGATATAATTAGCACACCCTGGAACTCCCAAGCACACTTTGGGAATTCTTGAAATGCCTTGATATTCCCTAGCATGCCTTAACAATGCTTAGCATACCTTGTCACTCCCTCCTTGGCATGACAACTAACACTCATTAACACTAGTCTCTGGCATACGTTCCTCATATTCATTAACTTCCATGAATTTTTACCTAGTGCTCCCTTAATGTTTTTTCCTAGTACTCCTTAACACTCATCAACATGCATTATCACTCTCTAGCACACCTTAGCACTCTTCAACATTCCCTCCCACTTCATAACATGCATAACACTAGTCCCTGACACATATTGGCGCTTGGCACGTGTTGGCGCTTTGAAAGTCTTGGCACGTATGGAATACATTGAGATGCCTTGGTATGATTTGCCATGGTTTAATATTAAATTTATTTATGATGATCAATTGTTGGAAAGTAGATGAGAAGCAACAAAGGAATACTTGGAACTTAGAATGCACTAAGACTTTGCACTTGGCACCTATTGTCGCCTAGTGTTGGTGTGGCTAGCATGCCCCTCTTGGAAAAGGTAAATTGATGACTTATTAACCCTCTTATGTGTTCATTTCCTTGTAGTTTAACTTTTTTCTCCCTTTTGTTGTCTTGACAGTCCCTGACATGCATTGACACACCCTTTCACATCTTGGCATTCCTTATCACTTGGCACATCTTAGCATGTTTGACATGTATTCCCACTATCTGGCACATCAAGGGGGTGAAGGGAGATGTAGTCCTAAAGTAGGTCGAGTATGAGGGCCGAGTAAGGGTTGCTAAAGGGAGGTCATGATCATCCTCCAAGAGCAAGATCATCATGTGAGGGTTCAGAAAAATGTTGCATACCTTAATGGTACGTTTGCGCTAGGAAGTAGGATGGCATATTGTTGGTTCTCTTCTGGCAGATCGAGCTTAAGAGAGGTTTATCATGAGAATCTGGACATGTGATTTCAATTATGTCTTTGTGTGAAGGCCGCATCAAATTATGAAATGTTTAATATTTGCAACAAGAAACAGTGAGATTGGAAACCAGAAAGGACAAAAAAAAATGCACCCATACTGGTGAGGAATTTTGATGCATTAGGAGTGAGGAATGTGGGGCGTCTAATTTATTTTTCCCTTAAATAAATTGGACAATAAATTGTAATTTCATCTCATAACAACTTGTGTTAGTTAATTAAATCATGATGACCGAGTTAGCTCAAGAAATTAGAGTTGAGGGTCTAAGATGAAGCATCTAGAGGGATTCTAATTTTTTTTCGGTCTAGTTGAAGTTGATGCATTAGTGGGGTGCAAGTGTAATTAACTCAATTAAATGAGTTAAAATCAGTTTAACTAGTTCTAACTGAGTGATGAGTTAGTGAGAGGTCCAATGAATTAAATTAGATTTAATTCACAATGAGTGATTAATCAGATAACTGATAATTCACTATTAACAGTTGCATGCATGTCAGTTTCAAGGAATACCCAGTTGAGATATAGGTTAATGGGAACATAACTATCAATTGTATTCAGAGAAAATTTGCCATGTGCAATTATAAAGTCATTGGGATGCCATGATGGATTGTACAATCAAGGAATATTGATTTTCCTAATTAATAAGGAGTTAATTCCCTAAGAATTGCATGAGCAAGGCAAGCTGAAGTAAGGATGAGAATTGGCTAAGTACTAGACCGAGTTTGCCTAGATCAACGAGAGCCAATTGACAGAGTGCTGGAGAATCTCATGAGAGATTAAGCATTGTATTGTTTCATGATTCCTTAACTTAATACACAATCGAGATAGAGGGGTTTTGAGCAGCTTCTTTCCCCAAATACATCATGTTGTTGTGCGATTGATAATTTATTTCTCTTACTTATATGTGATTGTGCGATCGTGTTTTGTTTCCGCAAATTGTAGGAAGGATTCAATATCTTGTTTTAGTAGATTACAAGATCAGACTGAATCTCGTTGGTTAGATTTTATACATGGTATCAGAGCAGGAATTTTTTGGGCGACAAGTTTGCAGAGAATATTTAAAGATTTTGGTGTAAAATTTTCAAAAAACAATATAATATTTGGATTCCTTGCGAAAATCTACCCAAATGGAAAAAGAAAAAGAAAACCAGTCGAATTAGAGATCAGATGAGGGAGATATCATCGATTTAAAATCAACTATTTTTTAGAAACTTTTTGTAACATCGGGACAGTTACACTGTGCGCCAGTCAAGAAAATATATGCACTTGAGGTAATAGATGCATGCAAAGCATTGAGGAGAAAGGCAGAAGTTAGATACTTGGTGGTTTAGAGGGAGCATAAATTACCTCTCAACATGCATCCTCATGAGAAGCAGTCTTAGAAGGTTGTGGAGTAGCTACCACAATTGTAGAAGCAGAGAGGAGACTGAGTGGAAGCGTCCACTCAAGCAAAGACCTCTATGAGGGGGAAATTTTGAGCCAGATGGGAAGAGGGAGAAGCCATACCTCGAGGTGTAAGGTGGGGTGATGTGTAGACATAATCCCAAGATAAGAAATTTGGGCAAGGTCCATTGTGATGGCATGTCTCATGGATCGAACCTGGCTACAAGGAGCCCACAGTACAATAGTAGTAGGAAGGATCAATTGGATTGATGTAGTCAGATGTCAGCAAGACATAAATCAGAGTGACAGATGTCAAATACTGGAGCACAAATCAGAGTTAGCATGTAATATTCCTTTTCTAGGAAATTGCTACAACCATGAGAATATCTCAAGATATTCTAAAGTTAGAGCTCCAGCAATATGTAAAACACCTCCTATGGGGCAGCAATGAATACATTAACACATAAAATGCCGGAGAATCCAAATAGCCATCATATTATATCATAGCAGCATAATATAGGCAAACCCTTGAGGAAATGATTACTCAAACAAGGCACTATAATCCTCAAGAGAAATGTACATGAGAAAATGAAGAACACTGCTACATGAATGAAGCCCTAGGCCATGACTGCGCAATCCTTGAAGGAGAATTGCTGAAAAATGTCAATAACATGTAGATATGGAAATAGAAAGCTCAAATAAGAAGGGGGAGCAAGATCTCAACCCCTGAAAACATACAATACACAATCCTTAGAAGGATTGCCTGAAATACATACAAAATGGCATTCCTGCAGAAATGCCGGAGTTGCTGGGTAGCAATAGCAACTCAAGAACTGGAAATAGATGGAGAAGGATGAAATGGCTACATCAAATGAAGAACCCTCCTCCAATGGAAATCTAAAGTGAAGGCTAATCCCTTCACCAAAGATCTCACCCTCCAATGTGTCTGCTAATCCCTCATAGCAAATGCTCTCCAAGAATAGCGTTGTCTAAGAGAGGGACTACGTTGCATATGATGGTAAGTGGTTGGCCTGGTGCCAAAGATGATGGAATAAGCTCTTGAACCTCCTTTTGTGATCTCCCAAAGAGATGGAAGCTCCCTCCTCTGAAAAACTAGCCAAGGATGGTGTTGTGGAAAACCTCCCCAGCAACACCCAACAACACTGCACAATCTCCAACTAAAACTACGCTGATGATGAAGGATGAGGCTTGACCTCAATGTCTGAATATGGGGAATGGAGTGCAATCCTCCAAGAGCTACTCAAGAAGGAGAGGAGATCCTAAACAGGAATCCCCCCCGGAAATTCTTGCTAAACAACAAGAGCATGCAGCAAGTCCAAATGACCAAAGATGAATAATACTCAAGATGATTTGTAATGGCTACCTTGCCCTCATTTTAAACAATGTGAGCTCCCTCTCAAGGAACCCCACTCATTAGGGTTTCCTTCCTCTAGAAGCTTCCCTCCTTATCCCATTGCGCTGGCCCACAATGTGCTCTCCAACTCATGCCACTCCGTTGTTTGACTTGGTCAAAATTGACCTAGTCATCCTGCAAAAGCCCCTTTTCACACATGGAGGTATGAAATCTAGCTCTATAAGTGATTCCCCTTCATGCTAAGAGGATTTCTATTCCATATAGGTAAAATGAATTGGTCTCCTACCCATTTTATTCATCTCCTAAGTGAAAATGGCAAAAATTAATGTTCCATAAAATTTTGGAACATTACAGTCCTCCCCTCTCAAAGATTTCTTGTCCTCAAGCAAGTGCAAGGATAGACTAATACATTTTCCCTTACTCTCCCTATAGCATCCATGCATGATGAACTCCTATGAGAAAATAATGCCATATCATCAATCAAGTGTCCAAGTTTTCCCTCCAACATATGCAATCCAACTTTTGGTGAACATCCCAAAATAGCTGTCATGTAGAAACAAATATCCATGAAGGAAACAATGGGATGTCTAAGGGCCTACTTGAGGCATGATATGTGATATATAATGGGACTCATCATCCCCATATGAATCTCCCATCCCCAAGCAATCATCCATACAACATAAGTTTCCTCCCAACATGGCAACTCACAGAAATCTCCCTCCACCTTGAGCTCCAGAAATGAAGGTGGGCTGCAAATATGAATATAGCAAGCCTCATAGCTTGCCCCATGTTGTCCTTCTCTCCACTTATGATAAATTTATAGTGTGTGCTGATCATGGGCTGCAAAAATATTGCCCTCAAGTGGCAAAATGAAGAGCAATCCTCCAAGGATCTCTTCTCCATCAATGATAATCCGGCTGACCCAAGACATTTCATCCATGATGAGTAGGACATGATCATCATAGAATATCCCAATGACATGTTTGCTGTAGGTTATGCCATGTGAAGCAAGGTACAAATAATGTCTCATAGGGCTACAATGCAAATTCATCCACTGCAGCTGCAGAAAATAACATGGCAAGCATTGTACAGAAAATATCACCTCTACTACTGAATAGTAAATAGATGAGTGAATCAGCAATACAAAATCAAATACATGCCCATATACATACAATGGATGGATATCATCATCAAAATCATGGTCCACCTCCAAAGGAAGCAAATAAGTGGTTGTGGTGACCATGTCTCTCCTCATGTTCCCATTAGAACATGCCATGCATAAATTGTGGGAATCATCTCCCCTCATAGACATATTCAACTCATGTGTCAATTCACCCATCATGCTTACAATAATAATATGGAAAATATGAACAAATGGAAACATGCTCAGCATAAAAATAGAGGAATTACTGATGGTTTTAAATGATGCTTGATGGCACCAACAGTCTCCCAAGCAGCAACAACGCAGTTTTTCAAACTGCTGCTTCAGAATTTTACATGGAAAAATGTTCCTTAATACATGGTCAAGTATATGAGTTGGCTGAACATACATGTAGTGAGAAAACCTTTGCCCAAGGCCACATAAAATATGGCTGTCTCTATCATATGGTTTGGCCCAACTTTGCTCATGGAGCAACATGAAAAATCTGCCCCTTTGAGGAGCCATGCACTGCAACATAATGATAAGAGTATGTAAATCAGCAAATGTAAACACAATTCTCTTACCATAGGCTGGAAGTAAGATGATATATGGATCCATGTATATGATCCTACTCCCCAGTGTCAGTGCTGTGAGCTCATGCAAAAAGGCTCTTGCCCATGACAATCTTTGTTCCTTGACATGCTCCTGTCAAGAACACCTCTGGTGATGTTGCTGCAATTATGAAGCTTTTCACAAGATGGAAATGCCTCCCGATTAGTCCAAGCTAAGGAGTAATCCATTTGCACTATGAGAGTTCCCTCCTCTACTCCTGCAACACCATACATCATATGAGAGCAAATCTGCTTGTGCTCTCTCCAAGATAGTTTCAGAAATCCTAGGGTTTGCTGCCTCCTCATGTTCACATCATGTAACTCATGTGATGAAGGTATCATGACTGATATATATACCATATCAGCTCCATGTATCCCTACTCCCTGCTGCTTAATGATGTAACCATCCTGCCACCTCTTCGTCATTCCCATCCTCCTGAAAAGAGGATGCACTAAGTGATGGCCAAACTCCTTCAAGAGGAGCCAATGTAGCCAAGCCTCATGCTGCCCGGTATCATATATTTTCAAGTGGAAAATCAGCCCCTTGCTCCTCATCCACACCCACTCAGCTCCTTGTGAATGTTTTCTCCTTCTTCCTCCTTTGGTACTCCCCTCATGAGGGCTACCATCCTCCCGAACCAAATCTCTCTCTTTGCATTTCATCAGAGTTTGAAATGCAGCTCCTTGGAGACCTCTTAGAAAATATCTCACACCCATAACTATGTTGGATCCATAAGGACCCAAATGTGATGGAGGTAATATCTCCTCTCCACCCGTGTTTAATAGCGCTGCTAATTCCTCCAATGGTGTAGCAGCTGTTTCAACCTCCAGTTCAAAATATGTTTCCTTGTTTATCATGAAGGTACCATGGTTTGTTCCATCCTCCAAAAGTTCACACTCCAACCTCAATGGCTGAATGCAACTCAACCAAGATGTATGAGGATGAGGGTTCATCTCCTCCTTGAACCCTTTGCACAGCGCAGTGCAATCAAGGTGCTCTAGAATAGCAAAGTATGTAGATTCTTGGACCTCTACTGTGAGTTTCCACATTCCCTTAATTTATTTGCTGAAATGAAAAGTGGAAATTCATTCATACCTTGGTGGAACTTGGGGTTTTCTTCTTGTATGGCAGCATTAGTTGTCTCCTCCAATGCAATGGCTGCCTCCTCCATAGATGTAAAAGGCTTCCCTCTCAAAGCTGTGACAACGTTGGTGCAATTCTCCTCCCATGGTGGAATGGCTTCCTCTTTCCTTGTCCTCTCTCCATCAAAGATTTGGATCAACCTTTGAGCAAATTCTGCAAAAGAATTCACCCTTGAATGGACCAAGGGTTTGAACCACCAAATAGAGGCTTCATCCTCCATGAAAAGCGCTGCAATCTCCACTGCTTCTTTCTCTGCCACTGGATGTAGTAAGAAAAATGCCTCTATGTCTATATCCCACAATGAACACGAGCTAGGAGGACTTCCCATCATTTTTTGTAGAAGTCCTTCTCCACACATGAGTCTAGGGCTACACAAAACTGCTCCTGGTTGATCAGACCCTTGACCTCTAGCAACCATCGAGGTCCATGAAGATGATGCACACCGGGCCCCAACATGGGTACTATCACACTATCCTCCAACAGACCATAAATGCACAATCCACGTTCACACTTGGCCCACTCTCACACTGCCCTCCAGTAGACCACGAGTGACCAATACTTGTTGTAGCATCTACCTCTGGCTAGGGCATCCTCACACTTAGTAAATCCTCCTCTTGGCTACCAAGATACTTCTCTAACAGCCCTATCCTAGGACACCCCTTCATTGCGAGATCTGCTCCAAGTTGGGGGTTTCTTAACACCCAAGAAACCCCAACACATAGCTTCCATAAGTTGCATATGAATTTGATCCAATCACCAATCATTACACTGGTTAGGGCTTCTAACCAACACAATATCCCTCCCTTCGTTGCTTCAACAGGTTGTACTAAAATGATCCAACTGTCCAAACTAGGAACAAGAATTTAACACAAAAACATACCTTCTAATGTGTTGGTACCCTGTTGTATTCTGCAATTTTGTTAGTGCTTATTCACAGTCCATGTCAGCCCTCTCAACACTTGCCAACAATTCCTTCTATCAATGTGGTTTGCTTCACCCTAGAGTTTCTGTTGTACGCTAATTGTCCCTTATTTATGTTGTAGGAATTAGGCCTTACAACCCCTCCAACAAACCTAATACAGACATGCGTTATCACAGCAATAACTACGATTACTTTTTGAGACTCTCTTAAACAAAAAAATATGCCACTCCTTTTGGTACCAAAACAACCCTGCCACCAAATTATTTACGCAACTATAAAGCCTTTGTTATATCTCCTAATCTAACCTCAAAATAGTCATTTCGGGCTTCAACCTTCTCTTCTTCCAGTTGTAAAGCACATCGAAGGTGTTTTAATCCTAAATTATTTCGCTTGGTGTTATCTGCTTTCAACCTCACGCTATTTATATGCAACATAAGGGCTTCATTTGGGCATCCACATGGGTTTGACAAGTTGCCACATGGCTTATTAACATCAAGCCCACCTAGACTCTTCTTGTGCAAATCAAAACATATAATTCAAAAATTTACAACTCCCTCTAAGCCTACATGATCTCCACTAGCGTTTGTAGGGTCTTAGGGGAAAATAAGCATCAAATTATAGCTTTTTGATATACTACTTGGTCTGATTATATGAGTAGTTTATATGGTTTAGATGACTGAATCAACCTTGAGATGGAGGTTGTTATGTGCTAGAGAAATTAAGGAAGATGGGAGTTAAACAATTTCTCTTATCATGAGAATTATCTTCGATGTTTGTTATTATTAATTTCTTCTTTAAATTTATCTTTTCTTATCATCGAAATTAATTCCAATGAAAAAATAGAAGAAGACACAATATGTAGGCACATGTTAGGGAAAACCCCCACATTGGGGAAAACCCGATCAAAATTCTTCCTTCATTAGATTTAAGATGAGATGACCAAGACCTTAGGCTATAGACTTCCTCCATCAAAGTCATCCATTCAACGTATTCAACACCGAGATCTCATGACACCGATATATCCTTTGCTTGCACCCCTCGCTCCATCCTCATTACCCAGTCGAGTTTGAGATAACAACATAGCCTTGCAGAGCATCATTCACCCAGAATCATAGAGCATCATCATAACGTGAGAACCATAAGCCCCGAGATTATCAAGCATATTCATTGAATTCAAAATTATCATAACATAGCATTGATTTTTGGTAGATCTGTGTTGAAAGCAGAGACACTTTTTTACTGCAACATCATATCATGGAAGTTACCTAATTCATAGCATAAATGGTTACCAAAATTACGTAATATGTTCGAGACCTTATCCTCCAACACCGAACTTGTGATCATGATCAGTATGTACGTAGTCCGAAACTTGAAGATTTCCAAACCTGTGGTAGAAATGAAAACTATACCCCTGTATATATAGTTTTTTTTCCATAGTTATTAATGAAGCATGACGATTAATGAAGTGTTGTGTCTTGATTTGGTGACTTGAAAGTGATTGAAGTCGACTTAAGGATGCAACTTTGATGACTGTATCTTGGAAATGAGGTTGTCTTTTGAAGTAGATTTCAAGGATGATGACCAGCAGAAGAAAATGACTTGATGGAGGATCCTTTTGACAACCTAATGTTACATGATTTAAAGCCCAAAAGTTGGATCAATTTAAATTTGAAAGCAACTAACCTAGATGTCCACGAATTGGGAACTTAATATAAATACGACCGAAGCACGAAACCCATGCTTTAATAAATTCGAATAATAATAAGTTATTTTGATAAATACATTAATAATGAAGGCCAGAACCTAGTTACATTCTTCCACAATATGACTCCTAGACCTCATCCTTTTCCCTATTGATGAAAAATTTTTATTAGTTATCCCTTGGATAAGAACCACCATTTATTAAGTCTATAGCTCTTCACTCTTCAACAATGTTCCCATATCTTGTGCCAAATTCCATAATTGTGTCCATTAAAATTTATAAGATCTAGCTTGAAAATCATTATTTTGACCACGATTTGATCCTAGATTTAGTTTGAAATTAGAAACCTTGAACCAATCCATAAACAAAATCATTTTTTAAGAGCATCTACAACTTGCATGAGACTTATGCATAACATGCTAGATCTCAAACCATTGACTTCAATACCATGTTGGAGAATCGAGGATTTTTATATTAGAAAACTCGTATTCTAAAATAGAGGTAGTGTCTAAATTCATTTTTATCCACACCTAAGAACAACAAAGCATAGTTCAACATACTAAGAGCGTAAGAAACAAAGTATTTCCCTTACACACAACACATATAATCTATTGTTCACCATATAATAAATACACCCATAAGACCATCTTTTGTAGCACAGTACAGCAACACATTCCATGCTTTGCTTAAGTTAAAATTGATAATAACATAAGAATGATTTGAATGCAAACTAGAAATGGAAATGAGTCATGGTAGAATGGATGAATTAAAAAGGTTGAGGTTCAATTCAAAGATAATGCAAAACCTACACCAAAGATAAACACATCACAAGTAATATTGAACTTAGACAATGATGATAACAACTCCTCTTAACCACCCAAGCTAAACCTAATTGACTTCCTAATTTCCTTTTTATCCATTTCTAATGCTTCATATATAAATTGAAATGAATATTTTTTTTCTATTTATAAAAACTTACTCCTCGAGCTCCATTTAAATTGGATAGCGTGGGTTGTCTTTTAAATAGATAAATTGAATTGACATTAAGCATGTATATTGACACCTCATCGAGAACATGTTTTGGCATTAAAGAATTAAATTTGGTGATAGTGTGGGTTGTCTTTAAAATAGATAAATTAAATTGACATTAAGCATAACCATATTGAAACCTTGTCGAGAACATGTTTTGGCAATAAAGAATTGGATACTGGTCATATAATAAGATTTAGAATTGTTTACGATTATTTAAAGCTTGTTTTCCTTACAAAATAAGTTAACTAAGCAATAAAAAAATATCTTGCAATAGTGAAAGTCCACCCTTTAATGGCACGAGGAATGAATCTTTTCAAATAATTTAATTTTACTTAAATAAAATTAATGAATTAGCTCTCACTCTATTTTGATTATAGAATACAATAAAAATTATTACTAAAAAATGACCTTTTTCAAATAACTTTCCATAAAATATGGTGATACAATATTAATAAAAATTATACACTTGAAATAAGCAGAGTCCCTTCCATAGAATGAGAGGCAAAGGCTAAGATTTCTTCAAAAAAAATCCAACACTAACATTTACCTTTTCCCATGAAGCAAGAGTTCCCTCCGCCCCTGCCTCTACATTTTCCACGAAGAAGATGAAAACATGGTTCCTCATTCTTCATGCTTTGTTTTCTAAGCTCTAATCTTGCTCAAAACTTTCCGTCAGGTTGTTGACTCTGCAAACATGCTTGATCAAGATGATTTTAGGCCATGAATGCATATTTTGTTCATTGTTTATGTTAGTTTCATCATATGTTTTAACATAAAAATAACCCCAGGAAGATTTTAAAAGCTGCCAACCTAAATCAACTACTGGTAGGTGCAACTTTTGCATAAAATCTGCAGCTATGGGGAACACAGGTAGTCCATGCAGAAGAACTATATTTAGGATTACAAATTTTGGTGAACCCTAGGGAATGACATAAAAACCTACGGACCCATAAATATATTAAAAACATCATTTAGGGCCTACAAATGACCGTAGAAGTTCAAGACCCAAAAAACCATAGAAAAATTGATAAGAACATAGAGAACCATTGAGTTAGTGGAAGATGTGGGTGGGCACCAAATATCCACCTAGATTAGAGTGCCACAAAAGTTTAGGGTAGGAATGGGTATGGTTGCATTTGTATAAAGAACACCTCTTAAGATCCCATTGGAAGTTCCCCCGACTCTCCGATGGAAGTAGGCCTTACACCAACACAAAGGTTGTGGGTGAAGATGCTTCTAAATAAAAAATTCCCTTTTCTTTGGATTGAAACTTATACTTAATGTGGAGCTACTTCAACCATATTTTCCACCTCTCATAGGCACCTCATGTTCCTACTTTGGCGCACATGTCTCGCTAGGAGCCATATTCAACAAAACTTTCCCCACTCGATGAAGGAACTTGACACAAAATGGACCACTTATTCATAAGGGGGGACAATTGATTCAATAGAATACTAGTGACCACCCACTTGTTACATTGATTCAACAGTATTCGACGTCTTGGTAGTTATATTATAGTGTTTTAGGTCTCAAACTTACAGTGCCTTTTTTGGGCATTTCCCTTGCATTTTTGGCATTTGTCATAGGCTAAAGACACATAGTATGGATTGTATTGGTCCAAGAAATTTCCTAAATGGAGTTTGCATGCAAAAATTGTAGCCCCAGGAAGTTGATATATCGATTAGCCTCTTTGGGCCCACGTTATTTTTGGTATGCCATTTCCTAGGGCTAGGGTTTTGGATTTTAGAGTTTTTGGATCTTAGGACATCATACTTTATGTTCAAAAGTAGTTTTGACATCTTGTAATAATTTCTTGTGATTAAGATTAGTTGACACATCTCTCTTCATAAAGAAGCTACCTCCATTCCGCTTAGTTTGTATCACTTTGCAATTTATAGTTATTTTCTATTTCATCCATTAATAGAATTTGGATTCTTTTCTACTATTGTACTCTTTGCAATATATTTTCTATGTTTCCATTTATGTTTTTTCATAATAAAATCCCCTTCAAACCTCAGGTCTACCTATGGATTCTTTTTTTAGTAGAAGCTTCTACCTTTGGATGACCATGGGTCATAATATTTGAATATTGGAGCAAAATGTCAACTTTTTATATCTTTACAATGGTTAAGAACATGTGCTTCGTCATAAGATGCCATAGGTTCAAATCTAAAGGGGTAGAGTATGTACAGCTTTGTAGAGTTTAACGGACTCAATTCCTTTGTCCTACAAACAATGAGATCACAATAAGGTAAGATCACAATAAAAATCCTACAAACAATGAGATCACAATAAGGTCTCACGAAGATCTTAAAAATATATTATTGCTACTATATTACAAATATTAGCTCTATTTACCCTAGATTAACCTCGATAGCTATATTTTTTAATGAGAAAAATACATATGTTAAAAAAATATAGAGTAATGCTCTCACATTTTTAAATAATAAAATTTTACAACTTGTTTTATTTATTTTTAATATGACAGAACATATGTCAAAAAATTATAACATTTGAACTTTGGCGGGTGTGTTAACCATTTGAACTCTAGTGGCTTATCAATTGGAGGGAAAGCTAAGGCATGAGCACAGGGTTACTGGAGATTTGAGGGTTCAGCAGTTTTGGCTGTTAAACATTTTTACGAAAACAAAGCTTTCAGAGATTCTCTGCAGTGATGGTTTCTGGGGACCTTTAAACAGGCAGAAAGGAGGATTTTAGGCCGTTGTAAGTGCGAATTTAGGCATTCTGCTACGCTTCATCGTGTTCTCAACTATCTCCATTTACTGAAATGCGGACTCGTTCATCTGAGATTTTGGGGATAGTGATATTATTGTAATGATTTTGACTGGTGTTTTGTTTTGATCTTCTGTTATATTTTGGAACATAGATTTCCATGTTAGATGCTGGAAGGTCCTTCAAACTGGGGCTGGCATGCCACAAGAAGCAATGTCACATGACCAACCGGTGAGGTGCTTCAGATTGTGGTTGGAATTCTAGTACCTGTTCTTTTTTCTTGTGAATTTTATCCAGAAGTTTTAATATGCTTGCAGGAACCAGGGTTGTATTACGTATGGAAAGAACCATTTCTGAAGTTTCGGAGTGTGCTTCTAAGTTTTTTTATTATGTAATGCTTCGTATGCAGGTTCTCTGCTCGACATGGAAGAATGATGGCACTGTTATTTTCTCTGTTGGCTGTGATAAACAAGATAAAATGTGGCCATTGCTGACTAGGGGCTAGCCAGTGACTGTGGCTATGCATGATGCACCTATTAAGGAAATTGCATGGATTCCAGCAATGAACTTGCTTGCAACTGGAAGCTGGGACAAGACACTTAAGTATGTATATGATGGTTTTCTTTGATTCTGTCTCTCTTTGCTTATTTATGTTATGAGGTTTCTTGTAAATGTTAGTGGAGTTGTGACCTTATGAATTTTAAACCCATTTGAGCACAGTGCCAAAAATTTAATATCTTTTAGGCTTTGAGAGAAATAGAAACTTCTCATCTGGCCAATTTTTTTATAAAATTATATGAGATAAAGGGAAAAAAAATTGTTAGATTAACCCAGGTCCTAGATTAACTACTCAACATTCTTCGCTTACTGCCATAGCCTCGTACCTATGCAAACCTTGTTAGAAACAAAGACACCTTCCTTTTAATTTGGATCAGCATTGTATTCTGAAAATCTTCATATAAATTGTGTTGTCCCTGGTGATAACTTTTAATGCCTGGATCTCCTGCTTGCAGCTGTCTATCACTCTCTCCTTTTATCCTATGCACTTCTCCACAGATATAGGTCCAAAGGTTGACTGGAACATTGGAAACTTGAAGTTATTTAAGACTGCATCAACCTCTCCTCCAAACTTGAAGCAAATTTTGAAAGCTTCCTCAGCCTTTTCCTCTAAGGCTCTAGCCCTGTCGAGACATTTACAAGCTTTAGAAAAACAGATTATTTTCTCCAAGTCATGGAGTTGAGGAATGTCTACCCCCTCATCAGGATATTGTATTTAACATTGAATTATGTCATCTAGCATATTTATAATATTCTCCAATTCTTCCTTGACAGGCACCATCCTCTTTTTATAATCATCAAACTTAGGAGTTTTATCTTTGATGCCCTGAATGCTCCTGTAGAATTATTTCTGAACCGTACTCAGTTCCTCTTGGATCTCAAGTGATTTCCCTTTGAACTCTTTAACTGAGTCTATTTCACCTTGCTGCTGGAATTCTAGCTCTATAATTCTTTGCTTAGCAGCACTGAGTTCCAACTGAGAAACATAGACCTTTCTCTTCAGCATGGCAACATTATCACCTGTTGCTTGGGCCATGGTAATATTGGCAACTACAATCATCTCTGAATCAACTGTTGTTTCATGAATGAGAACCTCCTCAGTGACAATTGCTCCCCCAACCTTATCATTTTGGAAACTCTCCTGCTGACTTTGTTCTTCTTGTATTCATAATTGAATGTTTTCAATACTACTACTGGGTCAGCCATGGTCATGGGGAAAAATTGCTCCTTCTCCATTTCTTCAATCTTACATGGTTCAACTAGAGACTTAGGAGTGGGGTTTATCTTCGGAGATGATGGAATGCCAAGGTGTTCAATCCTTTTATCTTTCCACATAGCTTATTCCTTCTTCTTTTGGAGTTCCTCATCTATTTTCCTCCAAAGCTCTTCATCTCTTTTCCTTTGTTTTTCCTGCTGCTTGATTCTTTGTTCATTTTCCAAAGCCAATTATTTCACCAGGTCATCTTGTTTTTCTTTCCTTCTCGGTTCTTCTGCCTCCTTCACTGCTTGCTCTTCTTCAATCCTCCTCTTGATTCTGTCTGCTTCTTTCTCCAATGCTTCCTTCATCTCCTTCACCTGTTCCAACACCCTCTGGAGCTTTTCAACTTCTTCTTGGAGGTTGAAAATAGGTGAAGCATGGGTCTATTCGGCCTTCTTCTGAGGTCCTTGATTTAGATTTGATTTAACCTCAATGGATAAATAAGTCTCTTGAATATTTCCTCATTAGTATCCCTCTCATGGGTATAAGACCACATCTGGTTGACAGCAACACAATGAATAATAACAAAAGATTCAGGATCATGTTTCCTGAATCTTATCTCTCCAAAATTATATGATTCAATTTCACCGGCCTCTTTCATGGCTTGGCTGGCGCGATCAAATACATAGTATCTGATCCTAATAGGAAACTTAGGCCATATGGACCACTTTTCCCTCTTAAGAGTACCTGTCACTCGATGAGCAAATGTCTGATATAATATTTCCAATAGAACCACTATGTCTGGAGCATATAAAGGTAGTAGATGAGGAGCTCTCGATGCACCATCTCCATTACACCATTACACCATACACCATAGGGATCACAAGAGGAAAGATGAAAAAAAAATAATACACCATCAATCTACTCTCAGAAGAGATGAAAACAATGCACCATCAATCTCCTCTCAGGAGAGATTAACATAGTGCACCATCAATCTCCTCTGAAGAGATATGAAAATAGTACACCATCAATCTCCTATTAGGGAGAGATGAAATTTGTACACCATTAATCTCTTCTTAGGGAGAGATGAAATTTTTACACCGTCAATATCCTCTCAAGGAGAGATGAAATTTGTACTTCATGATTGCAAGCCTCAGAACCAAATTCCTTGACCACATAGGTCTTACAGTAACTTGATGATGCTATCAAACCAATGCTCCCTCTCAAAGGGATCCTTAGCCATTCTAGGCTTCTTACATAATCTTCAACCTACTCAAAAGAAGAAAGGTAGCCATGGTGGATTTCAATACTTGTTTTATTAGTAACATCTAGCTATTCGTCCAGCTTTAACCAAAGCTTTGAACAAAAGCAAACACCAACAACCTATCAATGCTATTTCTTTTCTCAACAACATATTCTTGCAACTTTCTTCATCAAGGAAGTAGCCATGGGCTCACAATCCATCATGCCACATTCTCACAAGTATTTTATCAGGTTCATGTAACACTTTCAATCAACTCCCTCTTACACTAAAGAGGTTCTCATCCTTTGTGAGAAATATATCATCAACACAGAGAGAATTTCACGAATTCATCTTCAGTAGATCAACTTCTTCCTTCAGGACTTCAAGCCATCTTCATATTTTAACTTGTAAATTTATGTAGATGTTCTATGCTTGATGCAACTTTAATTTCACTACAGCAATCACACAATCAAGTAAAGTGCTGATAGAAAATACAAGTAGATCAACATAAGACAAACCAGAAACAGATAAATGTGTTGGTGTGTTACGGTGGTCAACAGGATGCTTCAACCAGCAAATTCTCCTTGGTCAGCCAACCCAGCATGTGTCACAACAACCCTCAAAATAGCCACACGGTCAACTCAAAGTCAACCCTAGCAAAGTCAATGCTGCCCAGAAAAGTCAACGTAAAACAGTAGCAAGCAGCAGCAACAGTAGCAACAGCAACAACAATAGCAGCAACACCAAGACCACCACCACCACCAATAACAACAACAACATCACTAGTAGCAACAAAAACAACAGCAGTAGCAACAACAGCAACAAAGGTGAGTATGATGAAACAAACATGGAGGTCCTCTCCACCCTCACGAGAGTGTGAGTATGATGAAAGGTGAAACTAAACTATCATCTAACCATTTCACTAAGGTGAGTGAATGCTTCAAGAAGTAAGGATTTGGGGAGGTCAATCTAGTCAAGTCTACATTCTTCTCATTTTCACAAGAATACGGGTGTCGATGCTTTCTTATTTGGTCTAACATTAAGTGTGTGGAAGGGGTTTCGTGTGTGAAGAAATAAGGAGAACCTTACCTTCTAACTAAGGTAATGCCATTACTTAGTCAGAATACTTATAAAGGCTTGGACAAACAACTCTTTTACCTCAAGGTTTGTTAGTGACTTATATGATATTTATATATGTAATCTCCTTGATAACGACTCTAAAATTTTCATAGCCATGTAACACAAATTTGGGATCAACACCCATTGACCTTTACAAGGATATTAGTTAAATATGACCTCGCCAACTCAACTTATGTTCATGTGCATGTAGAGGTAAAGTATCTCTCTCAAACGCAAAAAGAAGTAATGAAGCCTTATTTTCCATTCCAAAGGCACGAGAAAAGATAAATAACCTTTGAAGAAATGGCTTACTTTATTGCATGTCTTTTTTGCTTGGTTTTGATTCACATTTGCAATAAAGCTACTTCTTGCTCTTTTGGTCATTCTCTTCTTTTCTTTTTTTCATTAATGTGTTAGTGTGGTAATGCACAAGTCAAGTGTTATTGACAAAATGAAAACATAAATTGAATGATATATTTTATTTATTTATGATATTATGATACTCTAATTATTCCAATGCACATAATTAATAGAGAATGGCCATCATCCAGAAAGAAAGAAAAGTGCATGCCAATTCATGAAGTTGAAACATAGATCCTACATGGTTCCTCCCCCCTCTTGACATGGTCAGTCAAGAGAATAGAATTTTGTCTTCTCTCTTTGGTCCACCAAATATCTCTCTCACAATAAACAAAACTTCATTCATTCTTACCCATCAACTCAATTTTCCATGCTTCTTTCCTTTCATTTGACTTATTTATTTTTCAAGGGAAATTATCCTCTTTCTTAGTCCGAGGGTGAGTGTGAGGGTCGATGCAACAATATTCACAGGCACCTAGCCATTACATCAATATTTCTCATCATCATGTCACTTGCAAGGAATTGAATTTGGGTGTGGGAGATAACAACATTTCTTCCCAACCACCTGAGATAAACCCAATTGAATTATTTGACTTTTTGTGTTATGCTATAATGAGAGATAATTAAGGAGCTTCAATGGACTTATTCACTTTAAAGTGGAAAGAAAGAGATAGGGATAGGCCTCTTGCAATTCTTTTAAGGGCACATGAGATGAGACTTGTTTAGAAGGTAAGGTGTTTAACGTGCCTTTGGAGAGGCATTTGACATGGATTGATCCAACTCATGAACACATGTGAAATATACCTCTCCCAAAATAAATCCCTCTTCCTTAAAGAAAACAAGAAATTTAAATGAAACACTTAAAGAAAATATGAGTTTTCAAAACTAAGAAACTACTCTATTATACGTTCAATCTCATGTGCATGATTTAGAGTCTCAATGTCTCATTGATAGTTGTTGCTTCTATGAATATTAGGTTTCCACTCGACTGACTCATTATTCTTAATAAGGTAGGGGGTGATGAGAGAGAGAACTCAGGTGATTGAAAAACCATTGAGAATTAATCATTCCCTTGAAAATGTTAATTTTTTCTGGCCAATAACATGATTTCTGCCTAGTAAAAATGTGAAGGTAAATATTTACTAAGCTATTGTCATTCAATATTTCATTCCTCAAATGGACATAGAAAAAGGAAGCATGCCATGAATTAAAATTGATAAAGTATGGACAAGATAAAGTATCATATGTTTACTTTCTAGTTCCTTACGATGGGTGGCATGTTCACCCGAAATGTTGAATAGGGTAAAAATCTACACAATTTATTTCCAAAATGTTTTAACAAGGTTGAATCTCATTTATCTAGGCTTTTAGTAGTGTAAATATTGTGGATATCGATGATAAAAAATTACAACTAATTATTAGAAATAATTAATGTCATACTTAGTTTAAATTGACAAAAGGTTCATTGATGAAAAAGTTTTGAAAATCCAATGCAAATGAAATTGGAAGGGTTATCCCTTACATTATAACAAAATTAAATACAAAAACATCCACAAATTTTGAACAAAAGAAGAGCCAATTAACGATAATGTGAGTGCACTTGGCAAAACAATCTAACATTCATGTAAAAGCACCATAACATCAACCTCAAATAAGAGTAGACTGGATGGTTGAGGTAGGCTATTAATTCCCTCACCACCTATGTTTGATTCCCTATAATAACATGTTAAGCTTGTTGTGATGACGTTAAAGGAATAAGACCACAGTCCAACATTAAAAAAAATGGCACCTTAATAAAAAATAAAAAAGCATCCTAACATCGATTTAAGTGCTATTTTGTGGATGCTTGATAGTCATATGCAAAATGAAAAAAAAGCACACTAACATCAATTTAAGTGCTATTTTGTGGATGTTTGATAGTCATATGCAAAACCCAGGAATTCTAGAGGCCATGCAAGTAAAATGAATTTGAAAAAGAGCGAACTGCAAGCTAAATCCAAGGCCAGTGTTTCTTGAAGAGGGTTTGAAGAGGGTTTATGTGGGGTTCTAAGTGTCACAACGGTTTGTGAATGGTGCAAAGATGGGAGTAATTGAGGTCGAAAGCATGTCATAAGCGATACCAGATGCCACATATTTTGTTGTAAATTCCCCCCGTTATCCTTCTTCCATTTCCCGAGCTATTGAAACCCTCGTGGGTACTGAAGAAATTGCTAAGGTGAGACCGACTCTTTCTTTATTCACTTGCTTAAAAACCCGACGACATTTACATGACATTTGACTCATTTGAGACTTTATATTCAAGAAAAAATTGGATTTAATGGAAACTGGGTTGCAAATGGTTGTATATGTTGTGATAACAGATTGAAATTCCTTGAGGCCTCCACGATAGCCTTCTTTACTAATACTATTCCCTTTCCTTTCTTTTCACAAACCGTGATCACATTGTTTTCATAATTGGAGCGTTGCCTTTTTTGCAAACACTCCTGTAAATCATCAAACTCTACACGAGCTCTTCTTTTCCTTGCATTGTTAGTGTTAACAAAGTAGGAAAAACCTGGGAATCAAAATAACAAAAATTAGCTCTCTTTTGCATCCCTTAAGATCTAGCTTGTGCTTTGATTTCAGCCTTTTTTCTGTTGAAATTTGCCTGGCATAGCATCACCTTGGCCACCACGTACAAAAGCCGTGCGAACATAAGTTCCATCATAAATTGTAGCATGACCTAATGTAGTGTCTATTGGCTCATCTAAAAGCATATGTAGTTTGCTATAATATCATTCTTTAGCTCTAGACAATTCCATTCTTTGTTTGCTAATACGTGATCCTTTATATAATGGAGATCAACTTGTACCTCATTCAACGCTGCATGCTTCCGCTACCTCGATTTTTGCAAGAAGCCCAGGAGTATCTCCATATTAATCCTCTTGTTCCATATTACGCTTCTTCTCAACAAGAAGAGTCAAGAGACAATCCAGCTCCTTTACTGAGACTTCCATCTAGCTTCTAATTGAAGATTGGGATAGTCAAGGGAGCTTTCAAGCCAACTCTATTTGAGTTACATACAAGGTCATGGGAAATAACAGGTTTGAAACCCATACCTATGTTGAATAATTTGAGAACTAAACAGTATTTGGTATAGAACTAGAAAAGAACAGAAAGCGAGTAAACTTCTAAAATAATCTAAACAAAACATAAAAATGAAAAAAAATCTAAACAAAATATAATAATAAATAGAATTCTTCCCTGCCAACAAAAAGAAGACTATAAATTCATTGTGTGTGAATGATGGGAAGAATACATAGGGTTATAAAATAGCAACAACTAAGAAGTACTAAAAGCTTTCTCATTTCCGAAAGAATGAAGTAAATCAACCAATATTAAGTACAAGTAGATAAGATAAGATAACTATATTAATGTCCAATGAATGACCACAAAAGTAGGTCAATGGGACTGCAGAGTACAATGATGTCGATACAAGGAGGAGTACCAAAAGGTCTCCTATATAAAGAGCAAGAAATAAGAAATAAAGCAAGAAATACATAATGCCTGAAAACCAAAATGAAGAAAGTTCTGAACTCCAAGTGCAAAGGGCACAACATAATGGTCCACTAAATCTCTCTCCTATTACTTGAGGTCGAATGAAAAAAACTCAAGATGGAGTGTTGTCTCGAGGGAAGGCTAGAGGAGGATTTGGAGCCTCTATAACGTCGTTGCTGAGAAGAAGAGATATGTCACTGATGACTGGGTGATCTCAACTGCATGCTAGTAAGAGATCTGGTTCGGTAATGACTCGGGGTCCTTGTGCTAGGGGGATGGCCCCTCTAGCCCACATTGATCTAGAGTCTGAGGAAACAATGTTATTAACTTGTTGCTTTGTGCCTCTTGCTGACGAGAGCACTGTAAAAAATGACGTAATCAGTTGTACGGGATCTGCTCTAGGAGGTTGGAGAATTTGTGTGTGAAGTCTCATGGCCTCTTGTATGTGCAAGGCTAGACATCTCTGGTTCGTGTATCGAAAGAAGCTAGATAAGGTCTATATCCCTCTGAACAAGCAATGGAATCTCCCACGAATCATAGTAAATGGGGCAGTGAAAGATGAAGTGCTCCTTCGACTTAGTCTCTCGGAGGCGACACAACTGGGAAATCATGTCTAACTGTGCAATTTGATGGTCAGCCTCAATCTGCAGTTTATGAGAACCTACTTTGATCAGACCCAAGGGAATCCAAAGTGCGTGCATCTAATGGTGAAGCGTGTAATGGGGTCGAATAATGAGTCCATCTCTCAACATCATGAAGTGATCAATATAGAAAGCCATCTTCGGACGTAACCCATCCTAAGGGTTTATCCAGATAACCTATACATATTTCCTGTAAATATCCTCTTGGATGATTTTATTCATCTCTTGTTTGGTTGGTAGGAGGTGGCCCGGTGCACACAAAGAATACTTGAATGGAGGGAGTTGGTTTATCTTGATACCAACTGAAGCAGGGAGATCTGAGACTCCAACATACCAACATTAGGATTGAGCCAAGGGACTCGCTACTGGAATGGACTCTGATGAAAGGTAGGCCAAGTATGGATATCGATCCCACCCCTTCGCTGTATCTACAAAACCTCGAACATGGTGAACAAGAGAGATGATACCAAACACTGTCTCAAGGCAAAAGGGGTGAGCTCCAAAATCTGCAAGAATGATGGGCTGAGGCACTGTTTTCTTACACTGAATGATGCGACGAAGAAGGGTGATCTACACTCTCTCTGCAGTAGGCCAATCAGACTCTAGTAAGTTAGGACCCCAAACCTCTGAACCATATACAACTGTGGGTCAAACAAGACTGTCCATCATTGACATCTTGGATGATATGTCCCAAAAATGATTCTGAAAACATTGTCTCTAGAGAAGGGCCAAGGATCCATAGCCCTTGTTGATTCGAGGCTGGAGTGCAGGCCGCAAGCTAAAGCGAGGTCCTGTGAATAGTACCTCGAGATAGGTGTATGAGCTGGTGATCTCAATCTCCTCTCCTCTGAAAAAGAAATGGAAGTCACAGAGGAACTTCTTCGACATGTTGAAGATAATAACCTTGGTTTTACCTAGGTTAACCATCAACTGTTGAAGATCACTGAAAAGGGTTAGGGCATCCAACTGCCTCTGCAATCCGTCAGGGGATGGGGCTAGAAGGACCACATCATCTGCAAACAACAAGATAGAAATCAAGACATGATGTAGAAGGCAACCATCACCGTCCTAGATGTGTTCACGCAAGGACTCCAGCTCGTCAATATAGATCCAAAATAGTGTGGGGACAAGGGACAGACTTCGTTTACTCCAATAGTGCTTCAGATAAAATCTGATAGCCCATGTACTATGCGTAGACGACCAAGGACCGACTCATATAAGCGCATGATGGTTGACAAGAGGGTCTCTGAGATGCCAATATCTATGAGTCTCTGGAATAATGCTTCTTTAGACACTGAGTCAAAAGATTTTCGAAAGTCTACAAAACAACAATAGACTTTCGAAGAGCGATGTTGTGCCTCCTCAATGATGGCCAAAGTGTAAGGATGTGGTCAATAGTCTGGTGCTCAGGTCGAAATCCAACTTTTCCTCTAGCTCTAAGTTGTTTCCGCTCAATATCCTTGGAGATTTGGAGGTGGAGGGATGTAGCATATAGTTTTGAGAATGTGTGGCCCTCGATTTTTGTATCGAGTGAATGATGTGCTGAGACCATGTTGATGGGAAACCTATATAGACCACATGGTTGAAGAGATCAACCAAGTAGGGTGCCAGAGCATGAAGACCGTGTTTAAGGAACTCTGCCTGGAAACCATCCTCATTTGTTGCTTTGCTGCTATTCATCACCCAAATGGCCTCTCTGATGTCACTATCATAGAATATGAAACCTGAAGAGGGTGGAGAGGTCACCTGAATCTGGGGTTGCCCTGGGATGTCATAGACGGTGTACACATGGGAGAACATGGGCTGGGGGTTAAGGTCAGAGGGGAGGGGAGAGTGGCGGGGGAGGAAAATACACCAGAATTTTTTAGGGGAGTGAGCAAGAGAGGTACACAAGTCACGTCTTCTCTGGGAGACAAAGAGATGTTTCTTGCGACGGAGGAGGCAATGATATGAGGCTTTGATATTGGGGTAGGAGGGGTGAGTATGGATGAATGCATGTCGAATCTAGCAGTGGAAATATTTTCATTCCTCATCATACCATTGATTCATATGGAAATAGGGTTTATGAGAGGTGGAAGTGGGACGACGAGAGTGGGGGTAGGACTTAAGGGCAACATCCAAAATTATGGATGAGAGAAAGTTGTACTTGGTCGATGCAGAGTCAAATAGAGAGAATTTATCCTTGGAGGGGAGCATTTGGTGAAGGTGGGAAGAGAAGATGTCTGGGTCACCCTCATCAACACGAAAAGTAGTACGTGGTGAGCCCTTGGGAGGAGGTGGGGTTGTCAGCACGAAGAGAGAAAGAAAGAAGAGCATGGTCAGCTAAGGGGATGGGGGAAACAAAAAATTTATGAATGAAGGGGAGGAGGTTTTGGCTAGAGAGGACATAATCAAAAATGCTTGCTCCTCCACCATGAGGTTGACATGTGAAAAATCAAGATTTTGGAAAATGCGGGAGGCCATTAAGAATCAACAGCTCCTGAGATTCGCCCAAGTGTAAAAGATGTCTACCATAGGCAGTAAGGGGCCCCAATGCATCATCTTAAATCCTATGAAATCCCGCTGACTCTAGGTCGATCTCTTAGATGTAATAAACATCCTCAAACCGATTGTGAAGAGGGATCTAGAGGGCTCTAGTGCGGGAGTTGAAGTCACCTAGAAGAATAACCTCCCCAAATGCTGAATACTGGGCTATGCTGACATACAAATTTACAAAGGGGTTCCCACCAGGCCCATTATGAATGGCATATGATGGAGAAGCAGGAGGGAAGTAACAAAAAACAATGTAAGTGTCCCTGGGGAGAGGAGAGACCCCTCAAACTCGAACCCAAATAAACCTCACAAACTCATCCGCAACCACCAAAGAAATCCTACTCTAAAAGGAATCTCTAATGAAGCAAGAAACTCCCCTAGAACCTCTGATACCATCGGAACTCCTCGTCTCCTGCCTACAAGCTAAGAACTTATGGTAACCTGTAATGTCTGGGAGAGGTCGAACAGGGCTCTCATGCATCTCGATGATGAATAAAATACCCTACAGTCAAAGAGCATCATATAATAGACCTGGCGATGCCCAAAAAGACCCATTCCCATTCCAACAACTAACGAAAATGGATGCCCCTTGTTTCCTCCCCTAACGAGCCTATCATTTGGAGGACCCAAAATGGGGCTTCCACCCAGGTAGAAAAGTGTCCCAAATCACTGCTTTGAGGTTCTTGATAACTGCCCATTTCCCTACTTTGCGTGTTGCTGTAACCAACTCCCTCGAGTGTTTGAGCTCAAAAACCTGTGTTTTAGTGAGATCTTCATCAAGGAAGATCTTACTAGGAAGTGAGAATATTTTTCGCTT
Source organism: Pinus albicaulis (assembly GCA_034641835.2). Taxonomy (NCBI): domain Eukaryota; kingdom Viridiplantae; phylum Streptophyta; class Pinopsida; order Pinales; family Pinaceae; genus Pinus; species Pinus albicaulis. Next base: position 1,368,535,492 of record CM076579.1, on the reverse strand, counting down.
AGCTCTAAGAGCCCAAAGGCGATTAGCTGCTGACCTGAACTAGAGAAAGAGAGTGGAATCGTACCCAAGCCAAGCCCTATCAAGGGTCACATCCTGGAGATCTATTTTTTCATTGAGGAACAGGGTCCCAACCACCATGGCGTCTGAGGATGTGAGAGGAAAAGGAAGCCCTCTCACTTTGAGGATCAATCCTTGCACTTGTCTAGTGCGTTCTTCCATGAGTTTAGATTGTACCACCTCCTCAACTGCGGCTAAAGGGGGAGTGAGTGGGGTATCCCTTCCTCTAGCAACTTGTGCCCATGAGTTGATTGTGTTTCTGTTTCTTGTTTAAAGGCCTCTTGCTAAGCTTTGATATCCTCCTATTTGATTTTCAGATTGAGAAGTTTAGTGTGTTGAGTGTCATTAGAGAGGTGGTGGTGAACTTCTTGCTCCTTGTTGTCCATCAACAACTACTTCAGTGAACCATTACCGCCTTCCATTACAACTACTTTGTTCCTGAGTTCATTGACCTCTCTTTTTAGTGCCTGGTTAGAGGATTCAATTGTTTCCAATCTCCTAAATAATTCTTGAAAAGCCTTGTTGTCGCATCGAAATCCATAATCGGGCAAAGGTGACGGTTCCGAAAAGATTTGAAAGAAGTCTTCAACACCTATGTCTATGTCCGTAGGAGGTCGTGACAACGTAGTCACCTACGGTTGATCCTGTTGCTGTGGTTGGGTGCTCGGAGATCCAAGCATCATGGTGTTGACATCATTAACGAAGATCTGCATCTTGAAATTGGAATAACATTGATGAAGATTGATCCCTGCACTTCCACAAGAGCTCTTGAAGAATATCTCATCGTCAAGGAGAAAACAAACCAAAGAGACGTACTAGTGCCAACAACATGGGCTGGGGCCCAAAGTAGACCTAATAATTGGTACTCGCTGAGGAGTTATGACAAACACTTTACCTGCAAACCCACAACTCTCGTCCATGCGCTTTCACAGCAAGATTCCATGCGTGAATGAGCAGCAGTCGGCGGACAATCTCCAATTGCGTGAATGAGTGGTAGATGGCGGACAGATCTCTGTAGAGTCAAACTAAAGACTTGCTCTGCTACGTCAATTATTCACTGTTTCGAGAGATAAAGAAGCACTGGTGAAAGATATGAGTGACCAAGAATCGAACCTTACAGTCGAAGATAAAACCCAAATCTATTTCACAAGTCGCTGCTCCTTTTACTTTGCTCCCCACTTCTGTGGCTCCCTTCCCTTTCCTTTCATATGCCTTAAGAAACATTGAAGCTGAGAGAATTTGATCACACGTGCTGCCTGCCTAGACTCTGACGGTGTGTGTCTAGTAGAGGCGGTTATCGATGGCTCTGTAATTCTGGCAGATGTGATACTATTGATGCTAGAGTAACTGGAGTTTCTTTGATGTTTGGCCCGCCATTGAAGTTCCAATTCCACCACCGCTTTAAGCTAAAGGAAAGATCTAGGGCTGGCCCAAGAATACCTTGATAGGATACAATTCAGGGAAATAGGAATGTACAATGGATTTAATATTAAACCCTGTACTTGCCGAGTGATTGATATGTATGCAGATTCAACAGATGCAGATGCAATTTGATTGATGTTGTAGTAACTGGAGCTGCATTGATGTTTCCAATTACACCACTGACTGGATCGATGCCCTGTATCTATCTGCTAGCACGCTTTTCTACTAGCATGAGAAGGAAATCTCAAACTAGTTATTGCAAACAAATGAGAATTTTCCTAATATACTTCCTAAAAGTGATACCAGTGCCCCTGGATGCAGACTTGTAGCTAGCCGTATCCCTAATCATTGTCCTATACCCAACCTTAGACTAAAAGAAACTCATCCAAATAAGGGAAAATTTGGAAATAGGAGTCGTGATTTTGTTTCTTCAAGTATTAAATCATTTGCAGACTCTGTCTTAAAGCTACAACACATGAAGATGGATATTTATAAAGATGCTGAAAGGTTGCGTGTTGAATCTGAGGAAAAGAGAGCAGAATTAGATCTTAGATGGACTAAGATTATCATGAATACTCAGTTGCAAATTGCTAAACTACTTTCTTGCAAGAATCACAGAAGAAAACTAGCTGCTTTTACTTCTCCAGTTCATTTGACCACTGCTACTATTAACTCTTTATCTTTAGATATTGTTGTTCCAGTAAATTTCACTGATGTTAGCAGGCAGACTGCGCAGTCTGTTTTCCCTGGAAACGAGTACATTGTTTCTCATTTGTTTTTCTACAACCCTAGGGACAGATGTTGGCCATCAATATGGGATCATAGAAGTGGCACTTTGGTGGATCAAGGGTTGATTATGTATTCTCTCACCAATGTGTATATGGTGTATGAATTTGAGCCAAATATCTACATAAATGTCAAAATATGCTAGCAGATTCTAACAAATCATCAAAAACACTTCTTATGGTTGTAAACACTATCAAGAATATCAGATACAAATACAGAAGTATGCATCCTTTGGCAACATTGGAATATCATCTTGTGCTGGTACTATTTTATGTGTGTTCATTAGTAAAGACCCTATTGTTGAACAGACAGGGAAAGCAGCCAATAAATTTAAAAGACATTATAGTAAAGACCCTATTGTTGAATAGACAATGAAAGCAACTAGACAAGTCAATTATAAAAATTTAACATCACCATTAAGCAACTTTATCAATGTATAAGGTCAATTCATGTATTATAATTTGAATACATTTTTATATGACACGGGTAATAACAATTATAAATTTTACCTGCATACAAATTATAGTAGCTCCTTCAAATAAGTTTTAGAAGAGTATTAAGGGTCCTCCAATAAACATGTTGATTAAAGGGATGCACTAGACAATTGAGCCTGAATTAAATCTCCCTTAGCCTCCACAGCCAAAAAGGAGAGAAAATTTTTTGGTTTTCTTTGGCTGCTTTCCAAAAGAAGTAGATTCAGCAAACCACAAATTTTATCTAGCACATCAATTCAGATAATCAAGTTTCATATCATAATGAAATAAATTCATGCACATAGAATAAATAAACGATCAAACACAATTCCATTTGATTCGTCTCCATGTGTCTACATTCTCTAACTATAGAAGACAAACTTGTGACCAACTACCCAGTAACATACATAATAGATTAAGGTTTCTTTCACAAGTTCCAAACCAAATACATAGCAAAAACCTAAATCATCATGCACAAATCATACAGATGACGGATCATCATCTTCTTGAATTGCCATTTCTCTACATGAAAGTGCCCATACAGATGATGATTGCCCTCTATAGGTTTCTATCTAATAAAAATGACTCTAGGTATTTGTTTGTAAGAGTGGTTCTATAATGCTATGTTTCGGGAACTATAATAGGATTAGAAGTCCTTGTAGAATATAGTTTCAGAAGTACCATGATGAGATATTCATAATAACTCTTGTCATGCTCCAAAATACCATATTGAATTATCATATTTAGAAACCATCTCTGGGACTGCATAGTCAATTGGAATATTGTTATATGCAGAGACAAATTTCATGTCTCCATTCATTTCCTGGCAATGATGTATAAAATTTTGATCGTAGACCCTGCTTTGATCAAGGTTTAATCCCTCTCTCATTGCCAGATGGATGTTTGAACCAAAATTGTAATCATTGTTTCCAGCAATGACTCCTTGCCCAAAGAAGTTATCATCAGGTGTAATTTTGAAAATTTCCCCACCCTGTGAAGCAGGGTGTATTTTCACTTCAAGCCGATTGTGATAATTCATCATCTTAAGGTTCCCTAGCGTTGATGTCTTATTCTTATGCAACCCATCATATAAGCAAGTAATTCATTGATAGGCTGCTGATTACCAGTTGAAATTGCTGAACTTGTAGTGCCGAGAGGATTAAGATTCACATTACCATTGGATGACGTTTTTCCTTCCTTCTCAGATGGAAAAATACCCACCTTTCCTTGAACTTGTAGCTGGTTAGGCTGCCCTGTAGATATACAAAATAAGGATTTAATCTCTTGAGGTTCTGGTCTCTGATATCCCATGTCTTGCAAATCTGTTCTATATGCACAAGTAGATTGATGGGAGTTTCTTAAGATTTGATATGAAAATTCAAGTTGGCACTCATGATATGGGCACTGTTCATGTGGACATGTATAGACCTTTTGATCTTCCAATGGAGATTCCTGTGGTAACTTTATTTTTCTGATAAAATTTGTATTATCTCCTACCTGAAAAGTTGAAACTCCCTCATTTGAAATACCTACATTGAAATGGTCAAAGTCCTGTGGTTTGAATTCCTGTACCTTGGAACTTAAGATATCCAAGTATTTTGGTTTGCAATCCTGCACATCAGTATTTGTATAAATAGAGTTCGGATCATCTTCAAAGCCTTCAACATCATACTCGCTCCTGCTGCTTAATGTCAGAGACCCAGCATGTGTATTCACTGCAGCACTGGTCGGTGGACAAGCATTAGGGTTTTTCTGGCGAGCCAATGCTTCCTCTTGGTTAACAATTGCTAGCCAAGATGCACTTTATTTAGCTGTCATCTTCTCCTGCAAGCACTTTGACTGCCTAACACGTTTGTGAATTTTGGCTATATTAGGTGACATGTGATAATAGCAGTAAGAACCCCCACCTTCCAAGCCTTTTTCAGATCATGATGATTTTTATAAGGCAGAGGCCCTTTTCCTTTTGGCAAGCCTAATTGTGGCCACCAATCCTCATTAGTAGTAGGCCACCAAGGAGGAGAAATACCCTTTTCTAAAGGATACCTCCGTTGAGGCATATCATAGTGCTGCTTAAGGGCAGAAAGAAGAAAACCCAAAGTGGCGCCCTAAATTTCCTGAAGAGTATGAGGGGTAGGAGCCATAACCATTTTACTCTCATTTGCTCCAGGTGCTACATGTTCTGCTTGATATTGGGTGATTGCAGCAAGGCCATTTCTGTCAAATCTGACCTACTCCTTCCACCATGCTCTAATATCGTCAGAGGCTCCACTTACAGGCTTCCCTTTTTCAGGAATGATGCCATATACAAAACCTTGTGCTTTGCAAACTTCCATCATTTTCAACATGTACTTCAGTATACCATCCTCTGCCTGAGACATATTTTTCCTTTTGGGCTTGTTCTTGTGACTGTCTCTGTTTTGCTGTGTCATTGTCATATGTTCCCTTCCATTGCTCCTTAATGCACCTAAGCCAGATGCGATCCTTCCACATCTGATTCTCAAGCTCATACACATCAATGCTCATTTAAACATTGTGAAGATCTGATGCACATGATGAAGTTTTCCTGCAGGAGTAGAGATCAACTCTGATGAAGTGCAGGAAGATGATGCAGAAAATCAAGTGCAATGCAAGGTGTTCTATTTTATCTTTTACCCTATCCACCCTCAACTGTCTGTACTTCCTTTTGTTTCCAGGATTTTGGCATACATTACTCTGTGCAAACCTCTCTTAAAAAAGATGGAGAAAATCATTGTCGGCAGCAATTCCAAGCTCTCTGTGCATACTCTACATCACACAAAATCCTTCCAAGACAAGGGATGAATAATTTTTTTTTTTGTTATATTACCATTCATGTTTTCCATTTATTTTAATTTTGCAAGGTTTGGCAGTTGGAGTCTTATTACATGTTCAACTCTGTCAGCACTATCAAATATAAAAGTTAATTGTGGAATTTGGTCTTCCCATCACCTCCCATGCATGTGGATCATTGCCCCACTCTTGTTGAAGTTCCATTGAATGGTGCTTGTCATGATGGTGTTACGTAGTAAACTGATGCTTGTCAACATATGCTTCAGTTATTGATATTCTTTAGCATACATTAGCCAGCTGAGATAGATTTATACTGTATAAAAAAACATATTAATACAAATTAACATCATCCTAATACTTGCAATGGGATGTGGTTTAGTGTGAGGGATGGGAGGGCAACATGAAAACAACCCAGGTTCAAACCTCGACAAGTGTAGGGCCCTTATGTGCATGTGTGAGGGAAGTTGTTTGACCTCCCAGAGTTGGCTTCACTTCATCAACAAAGGGCCTTAGTAGAAGTTAGACTTGTGTTAAGTGGATATTAATGGGATAATTTATCTCTATTATTATATAGCTTAGATGTATAATTTAAAAAAATATAAATACATATATTGCATCTAATAAAAGACTATATTATTCCGATTTTATATATTAGTTGACATACACAGTGCACACACACACATAATTGTATATGTTAGTTGATATATATATATATATATATAGAGAGAGAGAGAGAGAGAGAGAGAGAGAGAGAGAGAGTTCAGTTTTACATAAGTCAGCCATAGAGGTAAATTAAATTGCTTATAGAGGTCATTTAAATTCTTAGATTAACAGGTTTTTTATATGCTCTCAGTAACTTATTTTGTTATTTTGAGACATGGTTTAACATCATCTTGTGCTGGTTTTCACCAATATTGTAGATGCTTTATGAGGAGCGGGGGCTCTTCCTTGAAATAGCTGACATCATTCGAGGCTTGGGGCTTATGATTGTAAAGGAAGTCATGGAAGAAAGCAGTGACAAGATTTGGGCTCGCTTTGTTGTTAAGGTAATGCCATGGTTGAAAATAAGATAATTAATTCTTAGACCTTTGATTCCATGTAAAGTTGTCTCTTTTATTTGTGTTTCGTTGCTTCAGCAGACCATAGACTTCAAGAATTGGCATTTGGATTTATAATGAGAACATGCTATGAAATATATTTTAAGCCTACATGTGATTCTAGAGTTGGAGAAAAGCACCAGACCAAACAAATTGCTATGGTTGATGCTTAACAACTAACAATTGGAGATTGTTCTTGGGAATTTGATTGTGTAGGGTTGAATACCATGGAATACTCTATCTATCAACCTCTATATTTCACCATATGTGCTCATGTATCTTCTAACATATAGAATTCTGAAGGCACCCTAGCCTGATTTTTCATATTGTGTAATTTGGAAGTTTCACGATATTTTTGCATAGTAGTGGCTTCTTGGATTGGAAGTGAAACTCTAATGATGTAAAAAGATCAATAATTTTCTAAGAACTACACAAAAAATTGAAAATCATAATTTTGATCTTTACTAAGCCCTGGACATGCATGTTACTAAGGACAACTTGCACTTAGCATAAGATAGTGAAATCATTTTGGTAGATTTAGTACCCTCACTTGAAGGTGTAAATTAGAATTATGGAAGTGTAGGAAGATGCACAAGGAGACATAATATAGCACTATATTTTATGGCTTCTCCTTAGGTACATCTGCAGGAGGTTGTGTGCAATCAGGTCAGGCTGTAACACAAATTTTAATGTGAGGAATGCAAATTTTCCACCTGGCATGCAATTTTGACACTTTGGGGTGCATTATATGTATGTAATATGATGTTTCATGACATATATGATTACCCCTCTTCATTATCATCCATTAGGTTTGTAATTTATGTACTTGGCGTGCACTTTTTCATGCAAGTGGACATTTTGGCACTATGAAAATAATAGGTAGAAAACAAAGTTGGTCTTTCATAAAGCATATTTTGGCCCATGGGAGAATAAATCAAGGTAGGAGATGGTGTTGGTGAGCAATATCACTAGGTGTCCCCTCAAACATGGCATGACAAAAAATGATCATAGAGGCTAACCTGAAAAATTTCCCATTCCAAAGACCTGCAAGCACAGTATTGGTGATCAAGTTTGACTTTGCCAAACTCAAAGATGACATATTGAACGGTAGGATACTTAACGGTTTGGGAACTTGTCTTTTAATGATTAATGCCCATGAGGAGGATTTTCACCTTTGACATTGTAAAAGAGATTAATGTTGAGGACTACAAATTACTTCCTTGATTACCAATGGATGAGAGTACATTGCCTTAAACAATATGGCCATGGCTTTGCATTCCAGAAGCTCATTCTTCATAAGGACATCGCCTTAAACAACATGGCTAAAAATAATTTTATCCAAGCTAAACTAAAAGAATATGATACAGTCCATAAGGGGGAGGATGAATGGAAATTAAGGAGAAAAACTATCATTATATAAAAAACAATCAAGGTGTGCACCCATGCATATGGTTAATTTCTCCATTTTTCTATGTTATTACACTTTTGTGGGAAAATTTTAATGAATTTCCAGCAATAGACAAACAACAATATGGATGCAATCATGAACCTCATATTAGAAAACGAAATCCTTGAACTTTCTTTCTCTAGTAGATATTCAATTAGGCTCACAGGGGAATTTCCCATTAATCCATCCATGCGTTTACAATGGAGAGAGCTTTTGCGTTATGCCTTTTGTCATCCTCCTAGCCAAAATGTTTCCATGAAATGTGCTCATTTGACCAAATTCTATGGTTTACTGTGCCACATGTATGTCTTCTCATTGGAATGCTTTTCAAGGCAGTTTCTTCACATCCACTCCCATTAGAATAACATTATCTGACAAATCAATGGGGAGCTCTTTAAGATGTGGACTCTCTTGATTAGAGTAGAATAGGAAGGATTATGCACTTGCCTAGGTTTAAACATGGTATGATGTACATTCTATTCCAGTGCTTTATTTGGTACACCATTCTATGCATGGATTGCATGATTTTAGGCCTAACAAATATAATTTGCAATATGTGCCAAATTTGAATCTTCTTCGTATGGTATTATCCCATATCTTATTCATTTATTCATTGACATATTCATCCCCTTTTATTCTGGTTAGTAAATAAGCCTTTGTTAACAAAGTGGGCCTACCTTTGGCCTAAATTCCATGACCAAGGTGTATCTATTTCATCAAAATTATGCAGGACATTGCCTAGGACCAGCTGCCTAGGCTTAGTTATCGATGAGATATCAGATGATAACACAAATTGACAACATTAAATCACGACATCATGTTCTTAAGAGGAGACTACACTTGAGTCTCCATAATGATGGCACATTTGATTTACCACTTGATCACAACACGCTTGACAAAAATATTTTGGCAGGCCTTAAGGAGAACACGGGGTAGCCCTGGGTCCATAACATGTACACAAGTGTAATCACTTCTTGATGCGTAAGTTCAATGACTACCTCCACATACTAGGTAAAGGCTATGTGAATGGAACTTGGTGAACAGTGTTTGCCTTAAGGAGAATGAGGGTAAGCTTGGGTTTGCAATATATGCACATGGTTCATCACCTCCCAATGCCATAAGTTCAACCCTTCCTAACCCCCATGGGTGAAGCCTGTGAGAATGGAATCTTGACCAAAGGTGTGAAACTCCTCGCCACTAACTGCTAGTCCTAAGCCTGTTGGGCATTGGTGTATTCTTCCCATATCTGGATTTTGATTTTACATTTTTTAGCAAACTTATTTAGTTATTTTGCCTTTTCTACCAAGGGAGTCACTCTGTTGGGGGGTGCTCAAGGTGATATGACATGGTAGGATGGCAGGGCGGTTAATGAATTGTATCCATTTAGCTTTAAAACATGTTTCTCTTAGAATATTTTGATAAGAATGGCTCTCTGTTCATGAGGAGTCACATTTGCAATTTCATTGCAAGGGAGCATTTTTCCCAAATTTTTTCTTGCCAGTTACATCCTCCCCATTCTATACTTCATGGATAATTGTATTTACAGGTTTTGTGGCTCCCATGATACATGTCTGGTGCACTCATCACATGTAAGGACTTAAGGTCAGTTGTGGGCAAAAGCTCTGCAATTCAGTACAATAGACTATTCAACTACATCTTCTATGGACTAGGACATGTGGGCAATTCAACCTATAAAGGCGGTGCAATGGGTGCAGCTATAGTGGTTGCAACTTGCAAAGCCTCAGGTGTGGACAATTTAACCTAAAAAGTTAGTGTGATGGGTGTAGCTACAGTGGTTGTAAAGCCTCAGGAGTTGTTTGTGGGTTGCCATGACTCATGAGGGATGAATTCACATTTTCTGCCCATTTATTTCCAGATTCCCCTCATTAAGTACTAGTTTAAGACTCAAGACTATGTTCTCTAGTGATACACCTCAAATCAGAAAGCTGTATATGATATCTCCTTGTCCTTGACGCAAATATTTTAACTCCGAACCTTGTACTTGTTCCCTGACTCAAAATTTGTCTAATATGATACAAAATGTTAAGTCATGTTGAAGATGGATTTTATTACTATAATTTTTAAAATTTAGAACAATATCTTCATAGTTGCAATATGATTTTCTGCAAGATTTTTGTAATAATATCTTCATAGTTGCAATCTGATTTTCTGCAAGATTTTGTAATAATATCTTCATAGTTGCAATCTGATTTTTTGCAATATTTTTGCAATAATATCTTCATAGTTGCAATCTGATTTTCTGCAAGATTTTTGTTGAAATATGACCTTGGTAATTTTAGTGTCTTTTCATATGTTTAAGAGAATAAGTAAAATGCTTTAAATTTTGAAGCAACCAATCAAAATTCTGCCATATCTGTAAATATAATAGCTGGTTAATGAGAACCTTATCATTTTCTTTTTTGGATTCATGTTTTTCGTCTTTTCAAGGATTAAATTAGTAAGGCATTAATAATTTAATTATGGTTTTCATTGTTGGCTCATGTTATTTGGGAGATGCAGGTCACATTGTAACATCATACTCACAATAAATCTCGAATGATGAAGTGGCTGAGCAAGCCTTTTAAAGGTTCAAGTCACAAAGTGTCAGATGGACACTACGTAGGGGTGCATTTGGAAATGATAATGTAATTTGGCATGTGGCCTCTAATGCCATGGTAATCTCTAATTCATCAGCGTGTATTGTCTTTTAAACTTCAATCTTCTATTTGTTAGCTCTAACAAAGTTAGCGTCATGCTAGTGATTAATTTGAAACTATATTTTAGTGGCAAAATTCACCTTTTTTGGGTGGAATAGTTCATAATTTTTTTTGATTTTTTTTCCAAGTGTACTAGTCATGATGATAAATGTGTGGTTTACTTCAGAGGGTTCTCAGTTATTTCTAGATACATTTTTCATCATTTTCTTTGAATACTTCTCTAGTGCTTTACCTTCATATTTTATCCCCTGCACAATTGCTTCTGAGGTCCATGTTGTTATGTTTATTGGCTGTTTCTGTGGAAATGTTTTCCTCAGGTTCTGCAAGGTAAATCCAAATGAAAAAAATACTATTTTACATATTGATATTTGTTCAAGACATTGTTGTGTGATACTTGAATTTCATAAATCTAGATTTCTATTTCGTTATCTATATCAATATATAAGAACAGGTTCATGGATTGTTCATATTTCTCAAACTGTGGAGTTGTTCCTTTCCTATTGCATGTTCTTTTATATTGTTATGTTGTGATTCAAATTTCTAGTTCTTCTTTCCAGTTATTCTCCTACATAGTACATGCTTTGATAGATTATATCAAAAGTCTTACCAATACGATAACGTTGATTGTTGTATGTGGACATTTTTGTTCAGGATGGTCCATTACAGAATCAATATGAGGAGCTGGATCATGCAATTTCACTTTCTCTTCTTGAAGAACTAACCAAACCAGATGGTATATGATGGCGATTTCATTTTTTTTACAGTTACTTTTAGTTTAATTATATCATTTAGCTCGATGCTTTTCATATATTCAATAAAAATTTTGTTGCTTAACAAGACTTTGTCATTTCCATTTTTTAGTGAAACTGTTTATGGTTTGATACTCTCATACAACCTTTATCAAGTTACATGCACCCTCATTATAAAAAAACAAGAGAATTTTGCTTGCCATGACTATCTTTCTTTGTCATTATTGACTTAAGAAAGTATTTTAGCTAAGAAACTAGTTTCAAGGTTATGGAATAACTTTTCATATAAATTGAACATAAGTTATATCCAAAATGTTAACTTGTAAACTACTTAGCTGGTTTTAGGCTTTCGATTTAAAATCTACTTCAATTTGAACTTTGAATGAGTTGAGGACACTGAATTCTTTTATTTTTCTTGGTTCTTATTCCTTTGGTGTATCTTTGCACCTTTAGGGGCACTTGCTAGTTTAAAGTATAATTCTTTAAAGGGTGCTAGCTCAATGGAAGAGCACTTGCTTTACAAGTAGGAGGTTGGTGGTTCGATTCCATCGTGCCCTGATATTCATAGCGAATGAAGAAGATCAGTTTTTGGTGACGGATGCTTTTTTGACCATCACCAATGAGCTTATGGTGACATTTTTCGACCCTCACCAAAATATGAAATAGTGACGGTAAACGAACGCCACCATATATACGCATCAATAGTGACAACCATTAAAGGTCCGTCACCATAAATCATTGTTATTGATATGAAATGGTGAGGGTCACTTTTTGTCATTATAGTCATAATTCATGATGGACCTTGATGTCACCAATGAGTTTATGGTGACGGTCAATGAACGCCGCCATATATATGCACCAATAGTGACGACCATGAAAGGTCCATCACAAAAAATCTTTGTTGTTCATATGAAATGGTGACGGTCACTATCCATCATTATAATTAATATTCGTGACAGACCTTGAATGTCACCACAACACATACTTTCGGCGATGCCACCTTTGGTGACGTTCAGTTTTTTGGTGACGGAGGCTATTGTCCGTCACCATTGCTCATATGAAATGGTGACGGTCACTATCCATCACTATACATCATTATTGGTGACAGACCTTGAATGTCACCACAACACCTATACCTTCGGCGACGCCACCTTTGGTGACGTTCAGTTTTTGGTGACGAAGGCTCTTTTGACACTCACTAATGAGCTTATGGTGACCATTTTTGCCCCTCACCAATGTGCTTTTTTCTTGTAGTGGATGTGACAGTGTAAAGAGATGAATCTCTAGATGGAATTATCGTGGTATGTAATTTGGAAGCTGAAGGTCTGTTTGCATAAGTCAATAAATGAGCTAATTCAATAGCTTCATCAATATCCTTTAGAATAGTAACATTTATTTCCTCAAATTTGGTCTGACATTCAACTTTCTTAAATCTAGAATTTACTAAAATAGATTTATGTTTTGCATTTAAAATTGAAATAAAAGCAGGATCTAAAACAACAGTTTTTAAAATCATTTTTAGATTTACTTTTAAATAATAAATGCTCAAATTTCAGATCAAAATCAATGTCTTGCAAACTTTCTAATTCACTGGGTAATGAAATGACAATTATCAATGAGATTTCAGCCTCTATATTTTCTGTTTGTTTTTTCTTTTTAGCGATTCGGTCTGGGTTATATACTATTACAGAAGGCTTAGGATCCAGGTTAGACCTAGTATAATAGATTTTCCTAGAAGCTAGAATTACAATTTTTCAATACCCACAACCTATAAAAGAAACCTTAAAGTAGAAGGATGATTTAAATGATTCCTTTAAGAATGATTTTATGACTGAGGACTGGTAATTTCCCCAGTATGGTCGCTAGTAATGTTATCACTCCTGTAAATTCTTAAGTTGTGGGATTTTGGTTTTTAGTCAAAGAATACTAGAGGTAACCACAAACCTACTTCAAACTCTAGGATCTAGCCTTCCTAGGGTTCAGAGAGGGCTCTCTCTTTCAAGTTTAAATTTGTTTTAGTTTTGAATATTAGGCTAGTTATTAAAGTGTAGATTTGGATTTGTTTTGTTGGATTTGGTGGGAAAATTTCACTTGGAGGGTAGATAGAGGGTGTTATCGCTCCTAGAGACAGCCTAGAGTTGTGATAGACCAGTGCCTAGGACATCTTAGCATAGCAGGGAGCATATAATATAATGTATGAAGTTGTCAACTTCAGCTCACATGCTATCTCTTGTAAACAGGGAAATAATGTGGAATGGGACCAAACTCTCAGAAACTGACTCAGGAAAAGAGACACTGCAGAGGAAAGATGCAAAAACTCTAATGCAAAAGCAACAGACAATTCAGAGACAGTTTATTGCAAAGCAGGCCGATTCAGAAATACTTCACAGACATAATTTATCAGAAGGTGTACGTAGTGAAAGAAATATTGAGAAGATATTAGTTAACAGTGAGCTGATACCCAGATATACAATACCACCATGCATGGGCTTACCAATCTAAGAATCCATACATGATAATAGCATTTTAAAAGCACCCTCCCAAAGCAACTAATATAGCAGAAGTATGGTTAGCTGAATAATGGAACAGAATATCATGGATGAGCCATATTTAAAGTGCTTGACTGATCCGAGCATGGGCATCAACTAGGATGAATCCATACCAAAAATCAGTGAGCCACTTGCATTCCAAAACATGATACAGGAAAGATGGATGAAATGAAATGATCTAATTAAATAACACATAAGAGAAAGTTACAGACTGTGAAATACCAAAGACCAGAATCCTCTTTAATAGATGGAACTCCTCCTCACTGAGACCCTATGGGCTATGAGCCTTCATACCAAAGTTCTACAAAATGTATACAACAAGCCTTTCACTGCATAATTTTCTGATAAAATCTGGAACCCTCTACAATGCGTTTTTTCATGGTTTTTATAGGAGAAACCAAAACTTAGTAAAAGAGGTAGGTGATGAACATTTAATTTGCATAATTAAGGCAAAATGGAGGAAACATTCGTGCCCATACTGTTGAATGACTGTGCTGTGTTGTTTGTACTCTGTGGCCTGCTCACTGAAATAAATGCACTGGGTAGAAATCTCTCCAGGGACACGGCAAAGCAGTAAAATCACACAAATATCCGTCCTTTCTTGGAAAGAAAAATCTGTTGAAGTAAAGCCTCGAGGACATTGTTTTCTATGTATAGATCTTTTGAATGATGTGTAGGATCTTCAATTTGGTACTCTTCTTCCAAAGGCTAGGACAAGGCCTCCAAAATCTTCAGCTACCTGTATTTAATTCTCTGCTAATTACTGATATTCTTTATCTGTCCCATTAATATATTTATTTGTGAAATCGATGCCTTGAATGTCCCTGCAGGGTTTGACAAATTTGAACCCTGCCTCTTAAATTGGAGTCTTGTCGATTTGGCTTCCGAGGACTCTCCTCATAATTCTGCTCTGAAAAATGGTCCTTTGATGTGTGCTTGGCTCTTGTAGTGGATGCTGCAAATTATGATAATTCTCCATTGTTGTCAACCTGCAAAACACACAAAGCTGTGAAGAAAACAAATTCATGGGGGATGGAAATGCAACAAAGGCGATTGTGTAACAGAGAAATGTGATGAAGCGGCAAAAACATGTAGGGTGGTGACGAAGAAAACAAAGTGGAAATAATGGCGGAAGGGTTGGCCAGAGTTTATAATGCGGAAAATTAAAATATAATGTATGAATGAAATATGTAAATGGCGGAGGAAGAAATGCGATAACATGTGGGGTGATGACGTGGAGTAATACCGGGTCAACAGCGGG
Source organism: Pinus albicaulis (assembly GCA_034641835.2). NCBI lineage: Eukaryota > Viridiplantae > Streptophyta > Pinopsida > Pinales > Pinaceae > Pinus > Pinus albicaulis. The sequence goes on along the minus strand of CM076579.1, from coordinate 1,368,520,126 downwards.
GATAATGAAATCTTGGCCATCCGATTTTAGGAGGAGATCGACGGTTGAAAGGGCGACGGAGGCGATAGACAGTGGGCCAGGGGCGAGATTTGCCTGCGTTAAATCCCATGCAGCTTCAGAGCACGATGGTCATCGGATGAAGGCCCTTAGATCAGACGACTATGATGAATATCGCTGCATGACTCTGACCGAACAATAATACGCGATGAAGAGCAGTTTCAGGGCCGTATGCGGAGACATGTGGCGGGGAATGAGTGGAATCGCTCCATTTTGAAGAATTCCACCTGTCGCTGAAAAGCGATGCGATACATACCACCCGATTTTGAACATTTTTTTGGGCGCGGGGACCACCATGACAGGCGCATCGTGAACCGTTGATTTCAGAGTTTGATCGGACGGCTGAGATACGGTCTTGGACGATGAATGGAGGATCACGAATGTCGTTCAATCTGTACAGGTCAATGGCCGAGGGTGCGCCCGATATACATACGCGATAAGCACCTCCGGTTTTAGCACTCAGTCCGGTGCACAGGTTACATGGAGAAAAAGAACAGAGGGGCTCGGGCCGAAGGAGCTATGCCTCGAATATTTTCAAATATGAACTTCCAGCCTTTGACAATGTGTTTTGGAGGCAAGAAATGGTAACGATAGGCTTGAGAATGGTTTTCCAAGGCTGCAAGGGGGAAGTTGAAAGATTTTATGCCAGATTGTCTATGAAAGTCTCCTAGGAGGATGATTATGATCAACATTGGCTCCACCTGGGGACGACACGTTCATCCCTAAACGTGTCGAGAACTCACAGACCTTTTGATCATCATGTATACTGATTCTGCTCTCTAGCACCTCCATTTTTCACTTTATAATTTATAATAACATCCTCATTATTCGAATGGAAACAAAAAGGAAACTATCATACAATATAATACATCAGGCTACCTTTGCCTGAATCAGAACTGAAAGTAGGGCTTGAGGAATTGACCGTTTATAGGGGCATCCAGCAAGTCGCCCTGTAAATTCTCCAACTTGAAGGTATTATTTCCCCCCTCTTCCACAATTCTGAAAGGGCCAAACCAGAGGGGGTCGAATTTTCCATGTTTACCTTTTTCAGCTCTTCGGATATCCCATCTGAGCACCCATCACCAATCTGCAGCTTCCTATCTTTTGCGTGCTGATAAAAAATGTGTTTCATTTTCTCTTGATATTCCATTAACCTCTGATTCACCTGGCCCCGTGTTTCTTTTAATTCCACCAATTGATTGATCCTCCTGATCATATCATCAGGTTCCTCCTGGATTTCTTGCATGAAGTGCGCCACTGGTAGAGCCAGCTACACAAGGAAAATTGTTGCTCGTCCATATACCAATTCATAGGGAGATTTCCCAGTTTTTCTCTTGGTGGTGATTCTATTAGCCCATAGAGAAAATTTCAATTGAGAATCCCAATTCTTCTAATTTTCATTGATAGTCTTCTTCAAGGCCTTCACCAGAGTTTTATTTGAAGACTCTGCCAAGCCGTTTCCTTGTGGATAGTAAGTTGTAGAGTGACTCAGTATGATATTGTATTTCTGGCAGAAATTCACAAATTTTGCGGACTTGAAGGCTTGTACATTATCAGTCACTATCCTAGCAAGACAGCCAAACCTAGATATGATGTTTTCTTTCATGAACTTTATGATCACAGTATCTGCAGCATTCCTTGCAGGTATGGCTTCCACCCATTTGGTGAAATAATCCATGGCTGTTAATATCCATTTATGTTTTCCACTTGATGGGGGATGTATCTCACCTATAAAACCAATTCCCCACTGTTTGAATGGTTCATCCACACGCACTGGAATCAGGGGAAATGGTGCTGATTTTTATCTCTCAGCAAATTTATGACATTTATCACATGCTCTTACTCTGGAAAAAACATCTCCAAAAAGCTTTGGCCAATGGAAGCCAGCTTTCAGAATTTTATGAGCGGTGGCTCTCCAGCTGTAATGACCTCCACAGATCCCTTCATGAAATTCTTCTATAATACTCTCAACTTCATTCTCTGTGAGACATAGGAGTAAGATGCCTGAGGGATCTCGCCAGTATAGCCAGCCATTGGTGACTATGTACTTCTGTGATTTCAATCTAAGTCCTCTGTATTTAGTTTTATCACAACTTGGGGGGCAGCTGAGTGTAAGGAGATATTCTACTATCTCTTTGTACCACTGACTGGTGAGGTACTTTAGATGTGTTTCTGGAGTAGCTACTCCAATTCCATGTCGTTCTTCTTTCTCCTTAGACTCCTCACCTGTTATAATGGACAAATTTATTCCCAGGGCTTGATATTTTGATTCAGATAACATCCTGGCTAGCCCTTGTCCTTTGATCAACTTAGTAGGGTGAATTTCTAAGTCATACTCCTGTATTTTAGCAATTCACTTACCCCTCTTTCCTTCAATATCCCCCTGAATAAGGATATCTTTTACAGCAGCTGCAGGCACAAAAGCCGTGATGTGGGACTGTAAGATGTATACACGGAATGCTTTGAGGGATTTCACTAGGGCGTATGCTTGCTTTTCCAATATGTTGTATTTTAGTTCTGCATCACGGAGCACCTGACTGAAAAAGACGATAGTATGCTCATACCCTTCATCATTTTTCTGCAATAAAACTCCTGCTATTGTATGAGGTGATGCAAAAGAGAAAATCATGAAAGGTTTACCATAATCTGGTCTGGCCAGCACAGGGGCTTCTGCAAAAGCATTCTTTATCTTGGTAAATGCCTCCCGTGATTCTTGTGACCACTTTACCTCATTATCCTTCTTTAGCATATCTGTTATATGTCTAACTATCTCAGCATAGTTAGGGATAAACCTCCTCAAGAAATTTATGCACCCAAGGAATACTTGTACCTCTTTCTTATTTTTGGGAAAAGAAACACTGTTTATAACCTCTACCCTCTTAGGATCTATCTTCACCCCATCTTTAGTCACAATATGGCCCAAAAGCTTTCCCTCTTCTAATGAAAATAAAGACTTTTGAGGATTCAGAGAGAGACCATACCTTCTGCATTTCTCAAAGGTTCTCCACAGATGTTCAATGTGATCAGCATCATTTTTTGAAAATACCGTGATATCATCAAGGTAGACCACCAGGAATTTATCTTGATCCCCCGACAAAAGCAACATCCATCGCCCTATGAATAGTGGCCCCTGCATTAATCATTCCAAAAGGCATCCTGGCATACATGACTGTACCCCATGGTGTGGTGAAAGCAGTCTTATTTTTATCTTCTGAAAGTACCACCACCTTGTTATAACCAGAGAATCCATCCATCATTGACATCCTAGAAGCTCCAACCACTCTCTGCAGGATGTGATCCATCTTAGGTAATGAATAATTATCCTTTAAGGAAGCTCTGTTTAAATTTGTAAAATCCACACACAGCCTTATTTCTCCATTCTTCTTGCGTACAGGGACAAGGTTTGCCACCCACTCAGAGTACCTCAGTGGTACAATTATTTTGGCTTTTAGCAGCTTCTTGATTTCTTTCTCAATAGAAGGCAGCAGCAGGGGATTGATTTGTCTGAGCTTCTTCTTATGGGGCTTGAATCTGCCTTCAGTGGAATTTTGTGTTGCATAATATTGATATCGAATGTTTTCAAATCTTGATAGGACCATGCAAACATGTCCTTGTAAGACTGAAATAATTTCTGATATAGATTTTTATATTCTCCGGGGATTTTCTTGGACAATTTTACAATTTTGGTGTCAGCCTCAGTACCCAAATTCAGGTCTTCTACCTGATTTTCTTCTACCACTCTGTTTGGCTACAGCTGGACATCATTCATATCAAATAATCTTTCTAGAGGTACCAGCCCTCTAGGTATAATGTTTCCCTTTAGCTGCAACATTTTGTTTCCTGCCACTTTCTCCTCCCAATTTCTTTTTGAAATATTTTCAGATTCTACCTCTTCCTCATCATCAATCTCCATATTGGAGAATTCCCCCACTGTTTCCAGGAATCTCTTCATTTTTTCTTCATCTTCAAACACCTGCCAGTGTTTGATGTTATCTGGGATTGAAGGCCGATAACGCACCTCAACTTCATATCTTAGAAGAGGGTTCTGAGGTGGTTGAAATGTACTAGCAGCCACAACAAGGGAATCAGCCATCCTATTCTATTCTCGGGGCATGAACTGGATATTGAATGCCAAGAAGAAGTTTTCTATCATGTCCAAAATTTTGTTCCTATAAGCCCTTAACCTAGGATGTTTGGTCTGACACTGATTCTTGACTCGCCTGACCACCATTCTTGAATCTCCCATAACTTTTAAACTTTGTATACCCATGCTCCTGGCGGTTTTCAATCCCAACAAGAGTGCTTCATATTCAACCACATTATTGGTGGCTTCATATTCTAGTTTGAAAGATAGAGGGACCCATCTTCCTGTAGGAGAAATCAATAGTACCTCAGCTCCATTATCTTTCCTAGAATTTGCTCCATCAAAATGAAGTGTCCATATTCCTGTTTCCTGACTCTCTGAAGGTTGCTTAGTCCTGATCTGATGGAAGGATGGTTTATGAGCATAATCTTGATCTTATTCCAGCATCAAGCATGAGAAATCTCCCTCTTTATTGTAGACTGGTGAATTTATATAATTTTCAGCCTTAGTCACCATCTTGAAAAATCTATTCTCCCTGTACAATCTCCTCTCTTGGCCACCAAAAACTGGGATGGTGGCATATGTTAGATCCATCTTGAGTGATCCACCAATTTTTGTTCCCCAGGACCTTGAAAACAACATGCCAAAACGAGCTGGGATGTCAGCCACAACAATGTCCATTACCACACTTTTTGCTGGGATTTGGGCCAAATTGACCACCAAATCCCTGATCATCCCCAAGCATTTAACTCTTTTGGAGTCAAATGAATAGAGGTCCTTATATGGACGTGTGATTTGTAAACCTATTTTTTCCATGATTGACAAAGGCATAAGATTATGGGAAGCTCTAGAATCTAACATGCAGTTAAGTAATAGCAGGTCGTGGATCACTAGAGACACATAGAAGGGAGGAGTAGAAGGATCTATCTCCTCGACGTGTGGGCCAAAAAATACCATGGGTCTCTCTTCTTGAAGGTTGAGACTATCTGGAATGATTGGTGCTTCTGGAGGGAGCATGAAAGATGTGACTTGAGATTGATATATTAGCTGTTTCAACAGTTCAGTCAAGGGGACTGGGATTTTGACTTTCTCGAGTTCTTTTTGCAGACTGAAAACAAGAGAAGAATTTTCTATTACAACTTCTTTTGACTCTTTGTTTTCAGCTGGGGGTTTAACTTCTTTAGTCACAGACTTGACATTAGGGGGAATGACTGCTTTGGAAGAGGAAGGAGTTTGATCATTAGACTGAAAAGGTTTGTTTAGAGGTCCCTTACCTTTGTCTATGGATTTCTGCATTATTGACTCCTCCTGAGTAGGTGCTTCCTTCTGGGGTAGCTCTTATTATTGCTCTTGGGTATGAGTCCTCTTGCTAGAAGATTTGAGATCATATCTTCTATTGAAATGTGCTTGCATGAAATCATCATATTGCTTACAATAATGATCAATTTTTGCTTCTTCTGTGTCTCTGATCTTTTCTTCTTCTTGCAATGAGCGCCCAGCTTCATCATTCCCTTGCAAAGGGCACTCTTCTCCATCACTATTTGAAAAAGAAATATTTCATCCTCTAACCCATAGGCAGTGTCATCAGTAGTATCATCTTCTGGACCTTCCAGGTACAATGGGTGTGGCACTTGATCTTGTTGTTCCTTTGCTTCCCTTGGAAAAATTTGCAAGGGTGGTTTCCTATACTGAGCATTGTAACCTCTGTTTGGAGCGTTCTGGAAATTCCTGAAAGTTGAATTCTTGGCCTCCAACTCAAGCTTACCCAGCTTATTAGTAAGGCTGCTAATCCTTTTGTTCATTTCTTCGATTATGCTAGTACTGGAGTCCCTGTATTGGCTAGAAGTAGACACCTCTTATTTTCCCATTCTTCTGCTATCTTTTTCAGGTCTTCCTTTTGATTTACCAGTGGAGGCAAAGTTTGCTTCTAAATCTAGTGGATCTTCCTGAGCATCATCCAGAGTAGCGGGCTTTCTTTCTCTGAGAGAGAAACCAAATTCTGAATCAAAGGCTGCTACAAAAACGACTTTAGCAACAGTTTGATGGGGTTTCATATCAACAGGAAGGCTCAGATACAATTTATTAAACCTCTTGATAAATTCTGACACTCCTTCATTGTGTCTTTTCTTTAGTGTATTGAACTCAATGAGACAATTTCCATGATCTTTCTTCTCTCCCCATTTCTTGAGAAAAGTGTCTTCCATGTTATCCCAAGTGGTAACAGAATGGCCAGCCAATGTCTTAAACCATTTTCAAGCTTCACCATCCAGAGATTGCACAAACAGTCTTAAGACCACATCTAAATGTTCAACATTAAAGTTATCTGCAAAGGAGCAGAAAGTCTCAAGATGTTTTTGAGCATCAATCTCATTTTCTCCATTGAACCTGGGCAAGATTTTCAGATAATCTTGGGGCATATCATTCAACGCTTGGGGTAATGCCAAGGGAGCATATTTTTTCATCAAGAAGGCCAGAACATTGGCCATTGGAGGAGGTGGAGGTATTGCAATAGTTTGATGAGTAAGAGGATGAGGAGGAGGTGGAAGTGGAGTATGAATAATAATAGGAATATATTCGACTGTAGTTGGTTGAGGTGTTGAGGGGAATAATGGTCTGTTAACATCAGATACGTCAGTGACCTCTTGAACCTCTTCAACCTCAGGAGTAGGATGAAGACTGTCTTTAAATTGGACACCTCCTAGGGGTGGATTGTCTGAATAGTAATAATCAGTATCTCCCACAGTGGAGTCAGGATTTGGCACTTGGGTTTCTTGAGAAGAAGAGGATGGAAAGTCTTCTATAAACACTTCAGGAATTTCAGAATGGGCTGATTTTATTTCCCTCCAATTTCTCCTATGTATAATCTGGTCAGGGTCAGACACTGAAGGTGTCTTTCTCTTAGACGTATCTGACCTCAGGTGTGGCTTACGAGGAGCCAGGACTACAAATAGATTTATCAAATAACAACTGTGGAGTCGCCAAGGTGAGGGATTTTACAACTCTCAACTCTCCGTGCTCACCTACTTGAAGAGTGAATAAAAATTTTTCAAGGCCCAGGGATTCAAATTTTCTTAACTTCGTTCCCCACCAACAGCGCTAGAAAGATGTTGTCGCTCCTAGAGATAGCCTAGAGTTGTGATAGACCAGTGCCTAGGACATCTTAGCATAGCAGGGAGCATATAATATACTGTATGAAGTTGTCAACTTCAGCTCACATGCTATCTATTGTAAACAGGGAAATAATGTGGAATGGGACCAAACTCTCAGAAACTGACTCAGGAAAAGAGACACTGTAGAGGAAAGATGCAAAAACTCTAATGCAAAAGCAACAGACAATTCAGAGACAGTTTATTGCAAAGCAGGTCGATTCAGAAATACTTCACAGACATAATTTATCAGAAGGTGTACGTAGTGAAAGAAATATTGAGAAGATATTAGTTAACATTGAGCTGATACCCAGATATACAATACCACCATGCATGGGCTTACCAATCTAAGAATCCATACATGATAATAGCATTTTAAAAGCACCCTCCCAAAGAAACTAATATAGCAGAAGTATGGTTAGCTGAATAATGGAACAGAATATCATGGATGAGCCATATTTAAAGTGCTTGACTGATCCGAGCATGGGCATCAACTAGGATGAATCCATACCAAAAATCAGTGAGCCACTCACATTCCAAAACATGATACAGGAAAGATGGATGAAATGAAATGATCTAATTAAATAACACATAAGAGAAAGTTACAGACTGTGAAATACCAAAGACCAGAATCCTCTTTAACAGATGGAACTCCTCCTCACTGAGACCCTATGGGCTATGAGCCTTCATACCAAAGTTCTACAAAATGTATACAACAAGCCTTTCACTGCATAATTTTCTGATAAAATCTAGAACCCTCTACAATGCGTTTTTTCATGGTTTTTATAGGAGAAACCAAAACCTAGTAAAAGAGGTAGGTGATGAACATTTAATTTGCATAATTAAGGAAAAATGGAGGAAACATTCGCGCCCATACTGTTGAATGAATGTGCTGTGTTGTTTGTACTCTGTGGCCTGCTCATTGAAATAAATGCACTGGGTAGAAATATCTCCAGGGACACGGCAAAGCAGTAAAATCACACAAATATCTGTCCTTTATTGGAAAGAAAACTCTGTTGAAGTAAAGCCTCGAAGACATTGTTTTCTGTGTATAGATATTTCGAATGATGTGCAGGATCTTCAATTTGGTACTCTGCTTCCAAAGGCTACGACAAGGCCTCCAAAATCTTTAGCTACCTGTATTTAATTCTCTGTTGATTACTGATATTATTTATCTATCCCATTGATATATTTATCTGTGAAATCGGTGCCTTGAATGTCCCTGCAGGGTTTGACAAATTTGAACCCTGCCTCTTAAATTGGAGTCTTGTCGATTTGGCTTCTGAGGACTCTCTTCATAATTCTGCTCTGAAAAATGGTCCTTTGACGTGTGCTCGACTCTTGTAGTGGATGCTGCAAATTATGATAATTCTCCGTCACTGTCAACCTGCAAAACATACAAAGCTATGAAGAAAAAAAATGCATGGGGGACGACAATTCAACGGAGGTGATTGTGTAACAGAGCGACGTGATGAAGCGGCGAAAACATGTAGGGTGGTGATGAAGAAAATGTAGTGGAAATAATGGTGGAAGGGCTGGCCAGAGTTTATAATGCAGAAAATTAAAATATAATGTATGAATGAAATATATAAATGGTGGAGGAAGAAATGTGATAACACATGGGATGATGACGTGGAGGAAGACCGGGTCAACAGCGGGGATATTGAAATCTTGGCCATCCGATTTTAGGAGGATATCGACGGTTGAAAGGGTGACGAAGGTGAGAGACAGTGGGCCAAGGGCAAAATTTGCCTGCGTTAAATCCCATTCAGCTTCGGAGCACAATGGTCGTTGGATGAAGGCCCTCAGATCAGACGAATGTGATGAATATCACTGCATGAATTTGACCGAACAATAATGCGTGATGGAGAGCGGTTTCAGGGCCGTATGCGGAGACACGCAGTGGGGAATGAGTGGAATCGCTCCATTTTGAAGAGTATTTCCTGCCGCTGAAAAGCGGTGCGATACATACCACCCAATTTTGAACATTTTTTTGGGTGCGGGGACCACCAGGATAGGTGCATCGCGAACCGTTGATTTCACAGTTTGATTAGACAGCTAAGATACGGTTTTGGGCGATGAATGGAGGATCGCGAATTCTGTTCAATATGTATAGATGAACGGTCGAGGCCGAACCTGATATACATACGCGATAATCGCCTCCGGTTTTAGCACTCGGTCCGGTGCACAGGTTACATGGAGAAAAAGAACAGAGGGGCTCGGGCCGAAGGAGCTATGCCTCAAATATTTTCAAATATGAATTTCCAGCCTTTGACAATGTGTTTTGGAGGCGAGAAATGGTAACGATAGGCTTGAGAATGGTTTTCCAAGGCTGCAAGGGAGAAATTGAAAGCTTTTATGCCAGATTGTCTATGAAAGTCTCCTAGGAAGATGATTATGATCAACAGAGGGAAATCTACTTATCCATTGGGATATGGAGTCTAAGTCAAGCTAAAAAAACTGGGATCAAGGCCTAAAATGTCAAATGTCTATAGGGTAAGGTAGATAACCCTTGGAGATCTTGGGAAAATTGGTTTTTGAGATGGCATGATCGGGATAAAGGGCACTTAAGGATCCTTTGATCTGGAAAAGGGAAGTAGAAGATAGAGGTCAAACGAGAGAGGGAGAAATTAAGAATTCTCTACACCAGAAATCAGAAGAAAACAAAGAAATGATAACTAGTTAAAAATAGGGTGCTATTAACATGTCTTGTAGTAATACTACTAGTTATACATTCAGATTTAGAATTAAAAAACAGATGTATGCATGTAACAAAGAAGAATAACAATGAAGATTTTTGGAGAGTACTTCACTCCAGATAGGTTATCATAGGGATCCTGAAGTATGATGCCAAATAGTTGATCCAGCCTGCTACTCAAAATAGAAATCCAAATCCTTCAAGTAAACAAAATATATATAGTAATCTCCAACAATTTTTATTCCATACCAAAAATACTTCAAAGAGTGAAGTATTTATTTAAAATGTCTTACAAAATGTCCTAGATGACTTCTAGTAATAAAATTAGGAAAATTAAATCTCTTACAACAATAATAGTGACAACTTGCTCAACAAACTAGCAAATTGTCCTATTCTATTCAAAATAAATAGAACTAGTTTCAAGTTAACAAGCAGCTGGCTGCTTATGTGTCCTCTCTGCTAACCTTTTAGATATTTTTAGAATTTAGTTGCCTTCATTGATACTCTTTCTCGCTGATACTCTTTATCACTTATACTATATCACATCTGATACTCTTTACCTTTAGTAAAACTGCCTTCTTGCTGTAAAAATCTATTTTGACTATGAAATCAACAAACATAATTTTTCTTCTTCATGTGTTTGCCTTTTTTTCTTCATAGAAAATCAGTCAATGCTTGCCACTCCTCATTTTTAGAAATTCTAATATTCTTGAGTTTCCTAAAATTCTCATCAGCCTCAGTGTAGCTGGAAAATGTAGTTTTGATGACAAACAAATGTTTGATTTCATACTGCAAATAAAATAGATCTTCAAAAATTTTTAGCAATATTTTCCCTGTGGGAATACCTTGGCATGTTGTCTTGTTCACTTGCTCTTTGCCATGTTCTATTATCTTTTTTTTCATAATCATTCTAAGGAATTAACTTATCATTGATCACCATGATATTAGGAATTCCCTTTTGCCTCAAATTGGTGAATTTAACCATGAATCTAGTGCCAACAATGTCTATTCCTTCACATTTCTCCTCAAGTTGCCTCATCGAATTTCTTTTGGTGGTCACTTTCCTAATTTCTAGGATTGTGGCTATCGTGTCATTTATTTTCAATTTTTAAAGCTGCTATCTGTTCTTGCTGTTGAGGAAATTTGTTAGCCTAATAGCCTGTTCTGGTTTATCTGCCAATTTTTCTTATGTCTTTTGGATCTCTGCCTGAGCTGCCAATAGTAATTCTCTTTGCTCAAAAATTACTTTAATTGATGGCCAAACATCATGAATGGCTTCAATTACATTATTCCATAAGTAATTTTTAATATATGATATTTGATCCTTGAGAGTTAATTCTTTATGGAGCTTCTTTACCTCTTCACTCAATCTGAGACATTCCGTTCATGTATTTTGGCATCTATCTGAGATGATTTACTTGTCTTCTCAAGATTTTAAATTATCTTGGTCAATATATTGATTTCATTTGTCTTCAAGGACATCTCCTCCATTGCTTTTACTAGCTTACTGCTTCCTTCTGTAGGTGGCAACACTGTTGTAGAGGATTCATTTACTAAAGTTGTTGAAGAAGTCACTGGCATTACAGTGTCCAGTGGCTCTTTAGGTGCCAATTCTCTCTTAAAGTAGATGGTACTTCTACTGTGATGACTGGGATAACAATGGAAATGACTGGTTCCTTAACTCTATCTTTTTCTTGGACAACATGGTCCATTTTTACTTCCATTTCCTTGATTTGAGTTGTTAGTTGAAGTATCAAGCCCATCATTTCATCTTTTTCCTTTTGATCCTATAAAACCTCCTTTGATTGAGGATGCTCTCCTTGAGGAAGCTTGAGCTATTTCCTCAAGGAAGTTATGTCCTCATTTTTTTTTTTAACTAATGCTTCAGCTTCTTTGATGTTTATAGGATCATATCCTACCTACAATGTTAACTCTTCTAAGGCTTTTATCCTTAGGTCCTTTGCATATAGTGAAGCTTTATCCATTTTCATTTAGTCCTGCATATTAGAAATGGTATTTTGAAGCCTACGAGCACTCATAGATTTTGTGGTCACTGTGGAATAGAGCATCTCCAATTTTTTCCTGTGAAATTCAATCTGATCCAACTCATGGATTTTATCTGTGGCTACTTCCATATCAACCTTTTTATAATCAGCCACTATTTTTGGCACTGGTACAGTGGGCCGTAAAACTGACATAATCAATTTTTGAGTTGAATAATCAAAGGTTGATAGGAATATATTTTGGTTACCTAGCTTCTGCTTCAAAAACTAAGAATATATTTCAGTTTTGATTTCTTCATTATTTAATATGATTTGCTTGTATTTTTCCTTTATATCTAAATCCTTCTCCTCAGCTAAATGTGAGGAAGAAGCCTCCATACTGTGTTGCCTTTCTATTATCTGTGCATCTTCATTATTCAACTATTCTTAATTATGATTTGGCTCACTGAGGATTACAGTGGCTACATTAGTCTCTGTCTGTGAAGTGTTGGTATTCAAATTCTGTGTATCTTCAACATCTATTGTTAATTTACCTTTAGTTGCTGTATCCAGTTTTGGCCTCTTATTGTAAATGATTTTAAACTTTGTCTCTGTGGTAGTTTCTGAAGTATAAGCTCCTTTTTCTATGATTATTTTAGTGGATGTCTCTAGCTGTTTGGAAATTTCCAAAGGGTGACTAGTATTCCTTTGGTTTACTGCCTCTGTTAAAGTATTCTCAACCCACTAAATTTGATTAGAAAAATTCTCTATATCTGGCTTTGATTCATGGATAAAGGGTGTCAATTTACATTTTACCCTTAGTTTACTTAAGATCCATTGTGGATCATAATTCCATGGGAAGCTTTCTTTTGATTTGTATTCCAGTAATTGATTTGCTGCTTCCTTTTTTTCTTCTCTTTGATTACATATGAAAGGCCCAATTTGATTTTTGAGTTTAAACTGGGTCTTTTTCTTGGCTGCCATAAAATTGATTGAATCCGAATTCAAGATCTGCCTAATGTACTCTAAGGAAAAGATCCTCATAGTTGGATGCTTAGGTAACTTGTAGGGCAATAAGTTAGAACCAAAAACTATGATTTCAGTGAATTCCTTATATAAATACCAATCACCTAGTTTTCTTTGCTCTGAAAGCTGCAAAATCCTCTTCATTTCCTCACTGATTCTAGGTTGCTCTGTTTTTATCATAATGGTGGTCAATGGATGTACAAAGAACTTTGAAAACTCTAAATAAATGAATTTTGTGCCTTCTTTTCTAAGTACATATGTCCAGAATACAACTGATAGAGGATTTCATTCTATATCCAACTTTTGAAGTGAAATTGGAAAAATTTCTGATTCAAAGAATAAAAACAAGTGAAAAAGATAGGATGTATATCTAAATACTCCTTCCAACTGTAAATTTGTCAATTGATAGTGGATGCTATTAGCTATAAAACCAGCATAGTCAAATAAAACTGAAGGTAGTTGTCATGGAGAAAAGGTGGAAAAAAATCCTAGGATAGACTCATGAATATTCTCATCTGTGAAATACCCAAGTATGAAGGAAAGCATGGAGATTACATGCCTTGAACCTTTAGGGAACTTGGTAGTTGAATATGGAGGGTTTAATTGTGGAATTTCAACATGTAGAGGCATGAAAGTCTGGAAAATAATAAACCTTTTAGGAAATTCTAAGTTAATGTATAACTTAGTGAGGGCTTCAGTAGACAATGGGACTGCTTGAGGGTCTTATTGAAGTTGCAACATTTGGTTTATAGACCCTGCTGTGACCTCTTTGTTTGCATTGACAATAGCTCTTTGTTCTAGAATGTAGTACTGGTGACTCATTCTAATAATTTCTTGACAAGGGTGAGTAAGGGGAACTACATATTTGGGAAAATTGGACTCCCAAATGTGAACATCTTCTTGATCATCTAGGGATTTTTCAAAACACCAGTTGTGTATATATAACAGGTTGAACTCAACTACAGGATTAGCTATTTTGTAATCAATATTAGCAAGAGGAATATTCTCAATAAAAACCACTGGGGGCTGCAATGGGTTGACTAAAATGGCATTATTTGGAGTCATGGCAGGAGTAGCTTTAGGAGTTTTGGAACCTTCAGATTTGTTTCCACTATGTTTTTTAGGCATCTTTATTGGCTTCTGCAAGTTTAAATTATTTGCAGAGGAAATTTTACTATAACAGAGGCTTGATTAAGAAATTTCAGCAAAATAGAATGTCCTTTTGGATTTTATACTCAATTAGGTCTTTCAAATGAAGTTCTGAGGCTGAAAACTGGTCTAAAATAGAAAACAAGAGCTTTCTGAGTCTTTTGACTGCAAAATGGGCTAAAAAATCTGATAAAAATGTTTTTTCAGAAGATATAGAGCACCTGCAGAGGATTTCTAGCCTTTTAAAGCTTGACATTGATCAAAAACTGTGAAGAATTGATAATTTTCTTTCAAAATGGGGTGCAACGGATTCTAGGTTTCCTGGAAAAAATTTTCCAGGGTTTTTTCTGTTTCTGGGACATTTGGACAATTGAATTTAATCAATTTCTTAATCTTTAGGACACTTTTATTTCTTTTTAAAAGGTTTTTGAATTTAGTTTCAGGTTAAATTCTTAGAAAAATACATGTTTTGATGCTGGTATCGTCTTTTCAAAGAAGTTTCTAAGGTTTCTTGGTTCAAATTGATAGCTTCAACGATTGATCAGGAGCAAATGCGGCTCCTCAGAAATTTTTACAGGTTTCTTGGGCAATTTCAGAGGCTCTGGGCATAAAAATGGGTATCATAAGGCTTTTTTCAGCTTTACACAGTCGGGAGGGCAAAACATTGGTTTAAATGAGAAATATAGGTAGAATAATGCATAAAAAAAGGTTTTATTAAACATTTTTCTTGTATTAACCTTTGGTATTAATTACTGGTCGCGTTAGGTGGGAAGCTGTTTCGAAGTTTGAATGGGAAAGAATTGGTGGTAATCACATGGGTAACAAGCCATAAATGGTTTTTAATGAAACCCATGCAATTGAATCAAAAGACGCCACATGGAGGGGAGGGGTCAACGTGAAACTGCCTATTTTGCGTGGATTTTCCAATGGAGCGGTCGGGCATGTTGTTTACGTGATATTAACCATCGACTGTCAGATCTGCAAAGTATATGCGAACGGTCAGGATTGTTTCAAGAGTTGCACAGAGCGGAAAGGTGGGACCAGGGTAGTTTAAGTGCAACGGAAGGATTTAACTTTATGAAATAAGCGTTTTAAAGCATGTTTAAATCATAGTTCCATATATCGGTGGAGATAGGTTTAAAACTAGTGTTTTAATCATGATATACAAAATTGCGGGCTTTATATACAAGTGGCTATGGTTTAACATGTGGAAGGTTAAAATAGTTTTATTTTAAAACATTTGAAAAATGTTTAAAATATGAGGGCGTGTTTAATATATTATATAGTTTTTAAACCATTTTCAATAGTTTAAAAACTATAGAGCGGGATATTTGAATATGGATAATCTTTTAGACCAAAGGGTTTTTGATTGAGGATTTTCATTTATGCACATGGAATAATATACTTTGGTCAAAAGTTTATAATAGCGGGTTTTTGGAATATTTAGATATAATGGAATTAATAACTAGGAAAGGGTATCTCTTAGGGATTTAATAAAATAAGTTAAAAGTTAATATGAGGGGGGAGTGAAATGTAAAACAAAATACACCTTATCTCTAAGTATAATATAATAATCAAGCATTTTCTCATCTTTATATTTCTTTCGACAATAATTAGGATATATGTGATTTTGTGGGTTTTTATGAATGCTTATGAAGGGATGAAATTGATTATTCTAGGGTTACAATTTTACTAAGAAAGAATTTGTGCTTACTTAGGAAAAAGGGGCTTTAATACATGAATGAAGGGTAAATGAGATTTTAGCATAAGAACTTAATATTTTTAACTAAGCAGTCATAGAGCCTTGGGTCCGGTCCCAACAAAAGTCAGAGAAATGCTCTGAGCCTATTTGACTGATAGCTTAGAATACTGAATACTCATAGGGGAGGGGAAATTAATAATTTTTCCCGATGATGTATTATTTAAATGATTGATCCACTACTTTCTACCTACCCAATCTTGTATTTCTAACATTTTTTCTTCATTTTGCAAGTGCATTTAGGATTGCAACCTTAAAACATTTTCTTTCAAAGCATAAAACTAATCTAAATCTACCTTATTTCATCCGAGGGTTCAGATTAAATTGTTGAGATCCTCATTATTCTCTAGCTATTTACTGATTTGTCAAGTTTAAACTGTTTGAAAAATCTTTATTCTCTATCTAAAACATGAAATTGAAACATGAAAAGTTAAAATTAAAATATTTAACTGATCATGGATTATGGCATTTATTGACACTCTGCACATAGTCATTATTTTTGCAGTAAAATTAAAAGTAGTGGCATTTGGATTTGCTCACTTTCAGGTTTTATTTATTTTCTTTCGGGGTATATATTTTTCTAAGTCCTTTGATATTTCTTTTAGGACTTTTACCCTCTTTTTGATTTTTTATTATTTTTCATCTTTTCAAAATATGGGAAAGCAACTTGCAGAATGCAAGGTATGTACATATTTACAAGACTTATCAAAGTCAATTCAAAATTTTATGAACCCTATTATTATAGGACCTTAACACTTTACTAATGAACATGTAGATTCTTCTATCCTAGGTTTCCTATCCCTATTTTTCCCAGTAAAACCTCCAACTTCAACCTTCAAATTTTCCCAATATCTATCAGATGAAATCCATGGTAAACTGGTCAAATTACTAGAGGAAGGAGTATTTAAATACTCTTCAGTTTTGTTCTATTTGTTCTTATATTTCTAATAAAAAAGGTTTGCAGTTAGCCTCCAAAAACTGGACACACAGGGTAATCCCTAATCTATTGTCTTTTGGACATCCTTGATTAGAAAGGATTCCATAGAATTCAGTTATAAAGACTTCATTTATTCATTTGTTTATCCAATTTTTAATATGCTAAGTGGTAGCATTCAATCTAGGGTCAGTGAAGAGATAAAGAAAGTGTTCTAGTTGTCAGATCAAAATAGAACAGGAGAGTAGTATTTATACCAGAATCATATAGAAATTACGGTGTATGGAAGCCAACATACTCCATACAAGCTTTCCAAATACCTCCCATTGAGGTTATTTTCATTATAATACATCAGAAAAATCTTGAAGTCAGATGAAGTTAACTTCCTTTCAGAAAAGAAGAAAACTCAATTCAAGATTAAGAACTAGTTAGGGCATTTTATTTGCAATAATAGGAATGCTGGTCAGCAAGCAGATAAGTATTTGCAATATTTCAAATTCAGTAGAAATTTCAAATGGAAATATGATCCCTTGGGAGTCATAAGTAAGTTAAGAGTCAAATTCAAATTGACCCCTTTTGTTCATGAGTCAAAGGTTGAGGTTGAAAAGTATTCTAACAAGTTAGAGTGGTTGGAAAATACCTTACAAGAGGTGGAGAAGCAGGTTGATATTAGTTCCATCCTACTTACTCTAGCCCCATAGGACAAAAATTCAAAGACGGCAAGAGAGGAAGGATCTTATTCTGCAGAGACTACTTTTGACACTAAATTCAAGCTTATGTATAGGAATAAAGCCAAACTGAATCTAATGATAGAGACAATTGAGATAGTTGATACAATGGACATCATTGATACATATATAGTTGTAAGAGATAATGCACCTCCAACCATTTCAAAATAAACACCACCACCATCAACCTCTAGTGCACAAATCATTCTGAAACAACATAGTGTAGAGGTTTTATCATTAAGCAAACCAGTGGATAAAGAGAAGGATATAATGAAAAAATACAAAGAAATAAAAATCAAGAATGAAGCATTTAAATCTGTAACTTATGCCCAATATTGAAAACAAACACCTAGTGACCAGAAGAGATTGCTATCAACATTTGACTACAAGACTAGAAAGATGCAAATGACATATTTACAGCCAACAGTGCAGGCTCCAAAGTCATCAGCAGATTACAAGAAAAAAACCTTTGAAGTTCTTGCTAAATATGTGCATCCCATAGATCAGATTGAGTTTCATAAACAAGCTGGAGAAATGATCTATTCCATTATGACAAACAAGGCTTTAAGTGTACAAAATCTATAGAACTCTCTAGAAAATATTAGGACACAGTTAAAACTAGAGAAAGCTTCTTCACAAGTAAAGGATAACATAATAAAATCACTTGAAGATTTAGTTATAGAAGTTGGTTATGATCCACTGAATATCAAAGCAGCAGAAGAGCTTATCAAGAAGAAGAATGCAGACATAGCTACATTGAAGAAATAGCTGAATTTACGTACAATAGAGCATCCACAAACTAAAGAAGTTTTGGAAAATGAAAATAATAAGGATGAAATAATGAATCTCATCATTCAATTGACAGCTCAACTAAAAGAGATGGAAAATGAAATGGAAAAAAATAGTGCAGGAAAAGTAAGATAACATGGAAGAAATTCCTATTACTGCCATTGATATAGCTTCTACATCAGCTCCTTTACCCACAACAGTCCCAGCTATTACAAAAGTTCCAGTGACAACAGAAGTTCCAGAAACCACACCGGCTATGACACGAGAAAAAACATCAGCCCATCCCAATGATGATGCAAGTAAATTGATTAAAGCAATTCAAGATATGTCAATACAAACCACTAAAATCAATAGGCTCAAAGAACAAGTGAAAAATCTAGAAGATGAAAATAAATTGTCTCAAGTAATGTATAAAGTGGAATCACAGAAAGCAAACAGATTGAGTGATAGAATTCATCAGTTATAAAAGGAATTATCACTGAAAGAGCCACTAGCCCAAGAAAAACAAAATTTGTGGGCCAATATCATTAACTCAGTTAATGATATTTGGCCTTCCATACAGGATATATTTTAACAGAAGGAATTGATAAAGGAGGCTAGTGATGAAATCCAAAAGGTCAAGGAAGAACTTGGAAAGAAACCAGAGGAGGCCACTGAGATAATAAAGTTCATTAACTCTAAAAACAATTAGGAATTATAAGAACTTGGGATAATAGATAGAACATAGAATATCTTAGAGGTGAAAAAGGTGATTTCCAAGAGAAATCTAATGATACAGCTTGAAGACAAATGCCAAACAATGGAACTCGCAATGAATAGATTCATGAACAAATTTGATGTTTTGAGTTAGAAAGGTCTGGCTAATCCATTAGTAATCAATGATAAACTGATGAGGCATGAATACTATGATAAAAATATCACAGAAGTAGCTAAAGAGACTTCCAACAATTCAACAATGAAAGGAGTTCCTATAGGCAAAGTACTCCTTCAGAATTTAGAGAACTTCTTCTTCCTTTAGCATGAGGTAAATCATGTTTTTGGTAAACAAGCCTACATTTACCAAGTACACTGAGGCAGATGAGATTTACAGGAGGATGGTAAAGATCAAAATTCTATATGAAGAAGCCTAGGAAAAATGGTGTGATTTACTATGACACGTAAAAGTATAAACATATAAAGTAGTAACAGATTGAAAATTTAAACAGATAAAGACATATAAGATGAATATAGATAAAAGATAAAGTTAAACGGAAAATCAGATGACAAGAAATGTAAAATACAAGCCAGCGTGAAAGCCAGCTAGTGTAAAAGACAACAAATATCAAAGAAATAAACAAAAAATCGATAAAACAGGGACAACTTGCATTCAGTTAATAGGTGTCTCTATCTTCTTGCATAAAGATAGTTATTTTCCTGAATTAAATCCTAATCAATTGATAGGATATTTTGTATTATTTTTTTTATAAATACTTCATAAATTCGAATTATTGAGGTTGGATTCTTGAATATTTCTATAGTTGAATTGATCTAGTAACTGAGGCTTTTATTATACCATTTCCAAGTTGACAGACAGGACAATTAATAAAGGAAATTTCTTTACATGATTCATCTGTTGAGCCACTTCAGTGAAGTATTTTCAATTGTTCATGTTCTTTTCTTAAGTATTCCATAAACATGCATGTTTTCTAAATCTTAATGTTATAACAAGAATTTTATTGTAGAACTTGTTTAAATACATTCTGTTTTGAACTGTTATTCATTTTCATGTTTTCTTCTAATTTCTGGTTTAGCGAACCCTTAATTTCTCTCCAATCCTGATTGACCTCTTTCAACTCCCTTCATTATATGGTTTAAGGAATCCTTAACTGCTCCTTGATCCCGATTGAAAACCACTTCACCATTCAAGATTGACACAATGTTTGACAGTGGGTGACAAGCAAACTTAATCTGTGAAGATTTTGTCAAAAAACTTAACCTTGAGACCATACCACATCCAAAACATATCCATTTTTTGGATTTGTAAGGATGCAAATCTACAAGTTTCAAAGAAATGTATATTGAGGTTTGCATCACTACAAGCTTTGTTGACAGAGTTGAATTAGATGTGGTTCTGCTTGACATAACCAGTTGTATTAGGGAGTCCTTAATTGTATGATACGAAAGAAATCTTCTATATCCATGAGAAAAAGTATCATTTATTCAAATATGACAAGGAGTTCATTGTTAAAGCACATTGCAAGAAGACTAACATTTCTTTGGTAAATGCTGGATAGTTAAAGAGGCTGGTAAATTCA
Source organism: Pinus albicaulis (assembly GCA_034641835.2). Classification (NCBI taxonomy): domain Eukaryota; kingdom Viridiplantae; phylum Streptophyta; class Pinopsida; order Pinales; family Pinaceae; genus Pinus; species Pinus albicaulis. Next base: position 1,368,499,480 of record CM076579.1, on the reverse strand, counting down.
AGTAAGAAATTTTTTCTTCTTATGATTAAGACCAAAGCTGATATTAATCATGAACCTCTTGAGGGATGTGATCCCAAGTTGAAATCAGATTTATATGATGTGGTTAATGTGCATCATGAGATGTTTCAAGAGCTAACTAGATTTCCTCCAAAAAGGGAAATTCAACATGAGATTCAGTTGCAGCAGGATTGTCCTCTTCCAAACATCGGTATGTATTGCATGTCGATAATGGAGAATTCTGAAATAAAGAGCCAAATCAAAGAGATGTTGGATAAATGAATCATAAGGCCAAGCACCTCGCCATGTGGTTCACCCATAGTCTTGATACCAAAGAAAGATGGGACTTGGCGCATGTGTGTATATTTCTGAGCTTTGAACAAGATTATAGTAAAAAATCGTTACCCACTCCCAAGAATAGATGATTTTCTTGATCAGCTGAAAGAAGCAAAGTTTTTCACTAAGTTACATTTACGAAGTGGAATCATCAAGTAAGAATTGTAGAAAGTGATATATGGAAAACTGCATTCAAAACCAAACAAGGACTCTTTGAGTGGATAGTTATGCCTTTTGGTTTATGTAATGCATCGACAAATTTCATGTGATTTATGGATAATGTTTTGCAATGATTACTTGACGGCTTTGTTATTGTGTACTTATATGACATTTTTATTTTCAGCATAACAAGAGAAGGTCATGTCTTGCATGTGAATATAGTGCTTGATATTTTGAATAAAGAGAAATTGTTTCTTAATATGTAAAAGTGTGAGTTTGGAAAGACTTATTTGGTCTATTTGGGACATATTGTAGGAGGAAGAGAATTGAGGATTCATCCTTCTAAAAATTCGACATGAACAAGTCACAGGTTCAAATCTCCTCCACTGTTTGCCTGCCTCTACTGCGCAATCCAATACGGAAAAGAATGAGATCCAAGTTCGAATCCCCTTGGCTTTAACTGCGCAATCCTCATTGGAAATCTCCATCAATGTGTGTGCAAATCTCATGCACAGTTGTAGTCACAACTGATAGTCACACTCACCCTTTCACCCACCTCTAGCACTGGTCTCCATTGAACTGTCCATGCATTGCAGTTCACTGATGTGTTCTTTAGTTGATTTATGAGTTAATAATTAGTGAATTAATTAATAATTAATTCACACCGCTCATCACTAGTGTATTTTTTAGTTAGACTAAATACAACTAGTTCAACTAGTTTAAACAGAACACAACTCCACCAACTATCTCATCAACTCCACCAAACTCTGCCACTTGAGTCCTAACTGAAGTCAACCATGCAATAGCTCAACTAACCCTTAGGAAAATCTTATTTCCTTCTTTCAGCTGCATGTGCCACATCCAAGCATCAAATTGAAGTGCTCCAAGAGGATAAGATAATGTTTATAGTCCAAATATTATTAAGAGCTAATAATATTTGACTGACCTATTTTTAGACAGGTAGTCTAAAAATAGACTTCGACCTGTATGTCTAAAAATAGCTGTCCATATATTTTTATCAACTTGACCAATTATCCAATAATTGCATCCCACAACTCCTAGACCATGCTCCATATGTCTAAAAATAGACATAGTCTAAAAATAGACTTTTCGACAAAAATCACCTGTGTGGTCCCCCACCTAGTTTAGGTGATCACTTTCCAACTAGGATCAGGAAGGATGTTTCAGGAGGCCTCCTTCATTTTTTCTTGTTGCCATTTTCAACACTCCCTCTCAACAAGAAAGGACTGTCTTTGCATGTGACATGCAACTCCATGCATTCGCCCTGCAACCTTCACAAGCGCCATGCAACTTCATGCATCTGCTCTGCAAATCCTCTGAAACTGAATAGGCTCCAAGCAACTCAATCAGTCTGATGCATCTATCATCAAAATCCTCGATCGATGCTTAGCTACTTCACATGTCATCAGGAACTACTGCGCTGTTGAACTCTTGCACCCATGCACTCTTGCACTTGCTGTCAACTCTGATCCGCGCTCCAGTATCCGACACTGTCACTTTGATCTGCCTGCATCAATCCAACTGATCATGCTACTACTGCTCTGTGGGCACCTCATAGCCAGGTTCAATTCATGAGATCCACACCATCTCCATGAATCCTGCCCTAAAATCTCCACCTGGGATTACTCATGCATGTTGCCCCACCTCTCACCTGGTGGTATAGCTTCATGCACTCCCTCTGCCCATATGGCACAAAATTTCTCTGCATGAGTGGTTTCTCCCACTCCATTATCCTCTTGTGGCTACTCCACACCCTGAGGTTCACTTTCACCTGCATGCAAAACTTGCTCCCTCTCAAGCATCAGTTGCATGTTATTCTCCTGCTTCCCAACAATAGGAAGCTTTGTAGACATCCCATATACTTCAAGTCTGTAGAGATTCTTTGCCCGAATCCCAACCTTCTTGACTTGTCCCGTTGCCTTGTGCCGAAGGAAAAATTTCCCTTCGCTAAAGACAACTTCATACCCTTTATCCTCTAACATTGCGACTGAGATCAAATTCTTTGTTAAACCTGGTACATGCAATACATCTTGTAAAAGAATGAGTTTACCTGACTCCCTCTTAAAGGTTATGGTACCAATGCAGGTCACATTGTATCATCCATTGTCGCCCAACTCAACATGCATCTGGAGATTTTTCTCCACCAAGTCACTTAAAAGATTCACATCTCCCGTCATGTGAAAGGAAGCGCCACTATCAAAATACCACCCCGATCCCAATGCAGTAGACACCATGCATGCGATCAATGAGAAGTCCAGCTCAAATTGTGAGGCAAGAGCCTCACTAGCTGCAGCTCCAGCAGCCTGCTTGTTATTCTTCTTTTGTGGACAATTCGTGGCGTAATGTCGATGATCGTGACAGTGCAAACACTTCACTTTTGACATGTCACGCTTTTTACCATCCGCACCGGATTGAGAAGCCTTCTCCTTGCCCTTCCCCTTCCTTGCTTTGGCAACCAAAGCACAGTATTCTTCATCAGATATATTTGATGAAGATCCATCTCTGGTACTCCGTCGGATCTCCTCTTGCACAAGATCAGACCACAGTCTTTCCCATCCTGGAAAATTTTCCCGACCATTGACACTGTCCTGATATGCATGCCAACTTTTCGGAAGCCCAAGGAGAGCCAAGCTCACCAGCTCCTCATCATCCACACTAACGCCTACACTCCCAACCTCATCCCTGCAGTGGAAAAACTTGGTCAAGTATACCGGAATAGTGTCATTCTTCTCCATCTTTATTTTCCTCAGTTTATCCTTGAGCGCCAACTTTCTCTGGTCACTCTTGCTTTGGAAAAATTCTGTCAATGCTTTCCACATCAAGTATGGAGAAGCTTTTCCATGCAGGCTGGATACAATGTGATCCTTCACGCCCTCCAACAGAATCCTTCGACACCTTGCTGTCTTCTTTTGCCAAGCCTCAACCAAGGCTGCATCGCTAAGCTTTGGAACTTCAGCATCTATGAACTCCTTCAGCCCATTTTCATCGAACACCGCCTCCATCCTATCTCTCCATGCAATATAATTCGAGCTGCCTTGGAGAGCATACTCCAATCGCAATCCTTGATAAGACATTTTGACTTCCACACCAAGAAAACACTGCCGCAAATTCGAATTCCAAGCTCAAAACTCCAACTGCTTCTCGATCTAAAATCCGTGAGAACAAAGTATTTCTAGCACAGAGATAGAATGTAGGGGAATTTACTAGATATATCCCTTTCAAGGAAAGGATGGATCCAGAGGCTACCTGGCCCGATTACAGACTCTATCTACCGAAATAAATTATAATCACTGTAATAGATCCGATGATCAATTCTTGGCTTTGATAGCTCTGATACTATGTATAAATTTGAATAATTTGCTGAATTATTCTCCTAGATTATCCTGGTTACACACTATTTAAGCTTCATGCATAAAACATAACCTCTTCTACAATTGATCATCAATATGCGGAAATAGAAAGCAGTCGCATGCGCTCATTGAAACATAATCAAGCACACATATCAACACAGGATGTAATGGGGAAAGCAATAGCTGAAAACCCCCAACTATCTGTATATTATAATGATAGAGAATCATGTAAAAATCATAGTACAATACTCCTCACAAGTACTCAGTACTATCTCCAATAGTTACACACAAACTAGCTCAGATCTGAACAAGTCACAGGTTCAAATCTCCTCCACTGTTTTCCTGCCTCTACTGCGCAATCCAATATGGAAAATAATGATATCCAAGTTCGAATCCCCTTGGCTTTAACTGCACAATCCTCATTGGAAATCTCCATCAATGTGTGTGCAAATCTCATGTACAGTTGTAGTCACAACTGATAGTCACACTCACCCTTTCACCCACCTCTAACACTGGTCTCCACTGAACTGTCCATGCATTGCAGTTAACTGATGTGTTATTCAGTTGATTTATGAGTTAATAATTAGTGAATTAATTAATAATTAATTCACACCGCTCATCACTAGTGTATTTTTCAGTTAGACTAAATACAACTAATTCAACTAGTTTAAACAGAACACAACTCCACCAACTGTCTCATCAACTCCACCAAACTCTGCCACTTGAGTCCTAACTGAAGTCAACCATGCAATAGCTCAACTAACCCTTAGGAAAAGTGTATTTCTTTCTGTTAGCTGCATGTGCCACATCCAAGCATCAAAATGAAGTGCTCCAAGAGGATAAGATAATGTTTATAGTCCAAATATTATTAAGAGCTAATAATATTTGATTGACCTATTTTTAGACAGGCAGTCTAAAAATAGACTTCGACCTGTATGTCTAAAAATAGCTGTCCATCTATTTTTACTAACTTGATCAATCATCCAATAATAGCATCCCGCAACTCCTAGACCATGCTCCATATGTCTAAAAATAGACATAGTCTAAAAATAGACTTTTCGACAAAAATCACCTGTGTGGTCCCCCACCTAGTTTAGGTGATCACTTTCCAACTAGGATCAGGAAGGATGTTTCAGGAGGCCTCCTTCATTGTTTCTTGTTTCCATTTTCAAAATTCCACACCTACCATATAGTATTAGGTGTTCCAACATCCCCCCTTAATCCGAAGGGGTATGTGTGAGTCCAAGAGAAGAGTTGTAATACAAATTTGCAAAGTATACATGGCAGCACTTGGGCTGAATCAACTCTCTGAAATTTTGGAAAAAACAAGTGGTTTAAGGATGACCACCAACACTGGAACACAATACTTGTTGCAGCTCCCAGAACTCTTCAAAAACTAACAAGAAGCTGAAGGCTTCTGCTAGAGGAATTGTCCCTCATAAAAAAGGGAGACCTTCAACCCAAAAGAAGGGAGGTCTACTACCTATGATGGTTTTAGGATTACCAAAAACTCTGGAATGCTTTGAAGAATTTCCTGGAACTCAACCAAAGCTGGCAAGAAGCTGAAGGCTACTAAGCTGAAGGTTTTTTCTAGAGGAAGTGTTCCTCATATATGAAAGGGAGACCTTCGACCTAAAAGAAGGGAGGTCTACTACCTGTGATGGTTTTAGGTTATTCACCAACCAAAAATGATGGTTTAAGGTTGTCCACCAACCAAAGGAATACTCATGGGCATCCATGTCTTTGGCTACATCTCTGACTCTGGAATGACGAATTATGGCTTAGGCTCGCTTGAACTACTGGCTACAACTCTGAACATGGAATGAGAGATTGTGGCTCAAGCTCGCTTGATCTGACGTCAAATCTTGTACATGACCACCATTTTCCCCCTGTCAGGGACAAGGTGAGATGATGGCGAAAACTAAACTGCAAGTTTGCTCAATATTCGTGAACATGTTCTGACATGCGACTTAAACATCTTCTTGGTTGTTGATGCCCATTGCCAAGAAGTGATCCATCCAAGATGAATCTTGGTTCTTGCGGGAGGCTTGTTTCTGAAGCATCTATCTGAAGAATGGGTGTGCCGACCACAGTGCTTGCATGGATGAAGATCAAAACAGTGATCTTTCATATGACCAACTCGATCACAGTGTTGGCATTTGTCAATCTGTTGTGGAAGTGGAGCATGATCTGGAACAGCTGTAGGTGAACTGTCATACAATAATCCGGCACTTTGAAATATGATGGGCTTGGTGTAATCCGGAATATGAAAGGACACATCCTTTTCATATCCAAGACCAGTTCGGTGCTTGTTGTGGACAAGCTCTTCCCAAGGTCTGATGATGGGCTTGAGAAGTGCAGGCTGAGATGTTGCATCTGCATGTAAATCTGCTCTAGTACAAGGAACTGAATGGGAATCATCTGGAACTTTATCTTCTTTCTTCTGATGAGAGTCTTTCTCAATCTTTTGAACAGAAACAGGTTCAGAATGGTGACTCTTTTTTTGAAGTTCATCTTGTTGGAGCTGAGATTCAACCTGCAAAAACTCAATCTTTTCTTGTGCATCTTGTAAACAAATCTGAATATTACAAAGAGCATTCTTGCTCATTTTTATCACATCATCAACATTTGAATGAATGAGGTTATTCAGCAACACTAATACCTCATTGATTTTGGCCATTTTCAACAACTTAGGCTCAAAAAATGAAAGGGTGTCGGCTTCAACCGAAAATGCACCTGTTTACAATTTGATGCAACTTAATTTCAATAAATACAAATGACTCAAGAGAACTTCCAACTATGGAAATCTCAAAGTAAAAAATCTGCTCCTCAAATGATGGAGGGCAATCAAAAATTCAACAACTAAAATACTGATTGCAACTATGAAGAAGATGCAAATTCCACTCACAATACAATGTCAATATTTCTGCAAAAATATTTGTAAATGTGCAGCTGAAAACACATGTGCAAGTAGCCTTTTAGGCAGCTGAATTTTCCTTCAAAGAGTTGTTTTGAATGATGGCAAACTTGTCTTCAAATGTCAATTTCTTCAAAAAAAATCACCCTTATGCCACAATGTCAAATTTGCAATTTTCTCTATGTGTATTCGATGTGCTCACATGTCATTTCTTCAATTCTGCTGTTCATATCTCTCTTTCCTCTCTCTCTGCTGGTTTTTTTTTTAATTAAAAATTAATTAAAAATTGTATTAATTAAAAAATGGGAAAGGGATTATAATAGAAATGGAAGGGAATTTAATAAATTAAAAAGGGATGGGGAGTGGGAAAACTAAGGGAAATGTTAAAAAAGGGTTATTAAAAAAATGGAAGGAATTAAAAGGGGAGGGATTGTAATAATGGAAAAATATTTTAATAAATTAAAAAAAAATGAATTAATTTAAAATGGGTGGGTAATTTATTTAAAGGGAGAGTTATTATATGAAATGGGAGGGAATTAAAAAATTCAAATTTTAAATGATAGTAATTAATGGAAATGGGAGGGGGAATTAATGGGGGGAGGGTGGATATTAAAAAATTAAAAATTAAAAACAAATTTAAAAAAGGGAAAGGCCGTATTATATGGGGAAGCCGTATTAAACTGTGAGGTGAGGTAGAGTAGCTCGAGGGAGGGGCGTATTGTATCCAGGGTGGGGGCAAGAGAGCGATAAGGGTGAGGGAGTGGGGCTGGGTTGTGAGGGAGAGAGCGAGCGGGGATGGTGAGATTGTAGGGACAGGGCGTAGAGGAGTGTGGGTAGGGGAAGGGCGTAGCTTAGGGAGAGGCGCGTGGAAAGGCGTATGGTGTAAGGGCCATGGTGCAAGGGGGAGTATGTTGCAAGGTGTGAATTGAAGGCCGTGGAGCGTTGCAGAGTTTAGGGAGAGTCGTATGGCATGGGCTTTAGAGGCGTGAGGGGGTTTGCAAGTAGGGTGAGGGTGGAGCGATAAGGTGTAGGGAGTGGAGGGGTTTGGAAGTGTTGCAGAGTGAGGGGGCCGTGGGGAGAGATGTGGTTCAAAAAAAAAAATTATTTTTAATTTTTTCTTTATTTTTTATTTTTTTCAAACAGCAGAGAGAAGTAAGAAATCTAGCAGCAGATTTTTTTTTCTTCCAAATATATAGCAGAATTTTTCTAGATACACAGCAGAATAATTTATAGGAACTCGTAGACTTGCAAAAATGATTTTTCCAGCAGCAGAGAAACCCAAAATGCAGAATTTTCCAGAATATTTCAGCAGTAAAACCCAGAAATTTGCAGATGTTTTTCAATGAAAAACTCAGAAATTTTCCTTTCAGAAACCCTCTTTAAACAGTATTTTCCAGCAGCTCTTCAATGCAGAAATTTAATAAGCAGAAATTGCAGAGAAAAATCAGAATTTAGAAAACCTTCAGATGAGCTTCTTCAACACCATTGCTGCTCTTCTTCAAAGTCAATTTCTGAATCCTGCCATGGAGTTTGAATGTTGCTCCTCTTCAAAACACTTCTGAATGGCGGCAAAAACATTGCTGCAGAAACTCTGAGTGCTGCAAAAATGTCAAGAATTTTTGCAGATAGGTATAGGCCATAAACACAAATGGCTCACTCAATTTGGAACAGGGCCAGCAATCGCCCGCTCTGATACCATGTTAAACACCATGTTGAAGCACACACATGGTTTATGAGGAAGATGAACACACACACACACACACACAAGAGACTCAACACACAATGAAGGATAAGCATGTAGCTTTCTTATTTTCCATTATACAAAGATGTACATTTATAGTACAATGGTGTGACTCTTGGTTTCATATTCCAAGGTCACTTGGACTCCATTGTGACTTTTCGCATTCCACACCTACCCATGTAGGATTAGGTGTTCCAACAAAAACCAATCTTAGTGATTATTCCATGGCCACAGTTCTTTTGCAGCATGGTAAGCCTATCTCCTTTCATTCAGAAACTTTTAATGGTGTTGTGACTAATTATCCTACATATGAAAAAGAACTATATGTGTTGGTACAAAGTGTCAAGAAGTGGAAATACTACTTGATGGGTAAAGAGACTATTGTACATACCGATTACCAACCATTACAGTACTTGCAGTCGCAAACAAAATTGCAGCAATCAAGACATTTTAGGTGGATGGGATTTTTTCAACAATTTCACTTGGTTATAAGGGAAAAAAAGGGTATATTCAATACAATTGCAGATATGCTTTCGAGACCAATCATTATTGCTTATACTTTACTAAAAAATGATTCTGTTGTACATGCGAGTTACATAGAAAAATATGCACATGACATTGATTTTCAAGATGTGTATGCTAGTTTGAGTGAAGGGAATCAAGTCGAAGAAAAATATTATCACATGCATAACAATTTTCTCTTTCATTTGGGAAAGCTATGCATTCCACAAGGAGAGAGGCTAAGTGTCATGATGCTCATTCTTCTCTTATTGCTGGACAATTTGAGGTAAGAAAAATAATGGCGCATCTACAGAGGTAATGTTATAGGCCTTGCATGATAGATAGTGTGTCACATTTTATAAGAGTTTGTTATATGTGTGCAACAAGTAAGCCTTGTAATAGGAAGCTTGGATTATACACACCACTATTGGTACCATCAAGGCCATGGGAGAGTGTCTCCATTGACGTTTTTCGAGGTCTACCTATGTCAAGAAAGCAACATGATTATCTTTATGTAGTTGTGGATAGATTCAGTAAAATGTGTATACTTATGCCATATAAGAAAACCATTACCACTGAACAAATTTTTGAACTTTATTTTCAAAATGTTTGGGTTCATTATGGATTTCCCACTTATATTGTTAATGACAAGGATTATAGGTTTAGTGGGAATTTTTGGTCAAATCTATGGAGAATGTTGGACACAAAATTGAAAAAGAGTATCGCTTTTCATCCACAAACATATGGACAAACTGAGGTAGTGAACATAACAATTGTGAATCTATTGAGAGGATATTGCAGGAAACATCCTAAGTTGTGGGATGAACAACTGCATTACATTCAACACTCTTACAACTGGGAAAAGCACTCTTCAACACAAACCTCACCTTTTGAAGTATGCTTTGGGTATTTTCCAAAATTTCCATTAGACTTCATCTTTGGGAAGGATATTGCAATTGATGGCCATAGTGATATTGATAAGGCTCAAAATTTCATTGAGAAAATTCATATGATACATCAACAAGTTCAAGAACAACTTGAGAAAATTCAAAGCAAATACAAAGAGAGGCATGACAAAAACTAGGTTGATCACAAGTTTCAAGAGGGAGATGAGGTATGGCTGCACATTTGAAAAGAAAGGATGCAAGGGGAAGGTAAAAATTTCAAAGAAGATCATAAAACAAGTTGGTAATAATGCATTCCAACTTGACTTGCCTTATTACATGCAAATGCATTTAGTTTTTATTATTGAAAAATTACGCTTGTATGAGCCAACTTTGATCGAAGATCAAGGAAGTGATGTTCAGCTACCTTCTATTGAATATTTCTCACTATAATTTCTAGATGAGCTCAAAGAAGATTCAATTCTTGACAGGAGGACAACAACATGAAAGAGGGGAAGTGTTAACTACCTTCTAGTTGGGCTCAAAGGTACTAAAAAAGCAACGAAAAATGGATGGAGGTTGGAAAGGTGAGGGAGATATACCCTCATCTACTGAACAAGTAATCAAGTCTTTTGGGGTCCAAAATATTCCTAATGGGGAGGAATGATCTTGAGTTCATAAATTTTTCTCAAAATTCAAAGTTACATGATTGGATTGAAGCTAGTATGGTTGTGTATATCTCGTCTTTTTGATTTCGATGCCATGAATGGTTCGAAAAACCGATGTCATATTAGTAAGATATTCCATTCTGATCGAAATGCCAAACAGGTAAAATTACGACAGTTTGACCAGGTTTTACTAGGATGCACAGTCAGAAAAGTGGATGTATAGTCAGAAAAAGAGAATATTATTTAGAATATTCCTTTTTTGAGGACCAATCGTTGGATGAAAAGTGTTAGGTTTCTATTGTGGTACGGTTTGGAGGAGCCAATCAGATATCGGTGGCCACCCACCTATTCCATTTGGACCAGCACCATCAATTCTTGCAGCTTTTCACATTCAGCACAACTTACTATTTTTAGCAGGTTTTCGGGTCCTCCACTCTCAGAGCCGTTTTGGGGGCTTAATGATCCAGGTGGATATTGGTGGCCACCCACATATTCCATTTGAACCAGCACTATCAATTCTTGCAGCTTTTCACATTCAGCACAACTTACTATTTTTAGCAGGTTTTCGGGTCCTCCACTCTTGGAGCCGCTTTGGGGGCGTAATGATCCAGGTGGATATTGGTGGCCACCCACCTATTCCATTTGAACCCCCATCATCAGTTCTTTCAGTTTTCAAGTTGCAACAAAACTTACTATTTTTAGCAGTTTTCCTGGTCCTGAACTTCCGGAGCCGTTTCGAGGCCCTAAACGATGTTTTTTGGGCATCGTTTTAGCGAATTTCATGGAATGAAATTCGTCCCGAAAGTTGTGGTCCTCGGATAGATCTTTCTAATGAGCTATTGAGCACATCAAACGCAGATTGGGTGCCAAAGTTACTCCCTCGAGAAGTTGAACCACCAATTTACCCAAACGGGCGCCCACAGTTTTGGCGCCTCATCTCCTATGGTTAGGTTTTTGGACGTTTCAGATTCTACATTGTTTCTCAATAATAAATAGGCACTCGAGCCTCATTGTAACATAGTTCAGAGGTCTATAGCCATCACATCTCTTCTCAGAGATTCGCTACCAGCACCCTAGCTATTTTATTTCCATTATGTCTGTAAGCATATTTCTGTTATTAATGAAATGACGCATTATTTCCGCTGCATCTCTATATTTATGGTTATGTGTTTATTCTGTTGCATTCCTGCATAAATCTGGATCAGTGGTATCAAAGCGGGTCTGCTCTTTCTTTGTTTTTCTTTGCATGTCCCCAATGCGGTCAGGGTATAAGGAGTTAGGGCTCGATCTGGTTGAACCCTTGCAAGATCAGACTCGCAAACCCCGACGACCTCCCATGGCGGAAGAAAAGAAAGACGAGGGAGCAGGAGATCCTATCAAAATACTGCTCGAGGAGGCCCTCGAGAAACAAAGGAACGCGATGATGGATAACTTTGCTCAAATCCTTCAACAACTACCCACATATGGTGCATCTGCATCCAATAACCACTCTAGAGGTGCCACTCCCTTCAAGGTATAGGTAAACTTTGACATTCCTATATTTGAAGGAAAAATAGATGCGGACGCCGTAGACAGATGGTTAAATTTGCTGGAAGGGTATTTCTCGGTCCATGACTTCTCTGATCGAGAAAAGATTATTTTTGCACTCCTCAAAGCTGCCCCCCATGTCAAAGACTGGTGGGAAACCTAACGTGAGCAAGAGGGCGAAGGGGAACCCTCTCTGTTCTCCGCCACACCCACTTGGAATTCGTTCCGAGACGACATCAAGGAACAATATTACCCCATGGGGAGCTATGAGGACAAATACATCCAATGGACCACGCTGCGGCAACAAAAGGATCAAGATGTGCACGAACTGACGAATCTGTTCCATACCCTGCGCACAAAGTTGGGTATTAAAGATTCGAAGAGACATTTGGTGCTCAAGTACCGCGGCTGTCTGCACAAACACATTCAGGAGGAAATGGAGTTCCTCGACATTACATCGCTTGGCACGGCATATCGCTATGCCACCAAGATCGAGCAGAAATTTAAGCAGAAGAAGCAAGACTTTAGATCTGCAAATCTGAAAGGTGCCCCTGAACCGAAGAACAAGGGGCAAGGCCAAAGCAATGCGACTTAGAACAACACCACAAATCCAAAGAAGGACATAGGGAAGTGGTGTGACTTTCATAATAGCCCCAAAAGGATCAAGATGTGCACGAACTGACAAATATGTTCCATACCCTGCGCACAAAGTTGGGTATTAAAAATTCAAAGCGACATTTGGTGCTCAAGTACCGCGGCTGTCTGCACAAACACATTCAGGAGGAAATGGAGTTCCTCGACATTACATCGCTTGGCACGGCATATCGCTATGCCGCCAAGATCGAGCAGAAATTTAAGCAGAAGAAGTGAGACTTTAGATTTGCAAATCTGAAAGGTGCCCCTGAACCGAAGAACAAGGGGCAAGGCCAAAGCAATGCGACTCAGAACAACACCACAAATCCAAAGAAGGACACAGGGAAGTGGTGTGAATTTCATAACATCCCCACTCACAGCACAAACGAGTGTCGGGCCAAACAGTCTTTGGTGGCTGAACTAAAGGCACCCGAATCAGATGCATTTTCTGATCCCGAGTTAGAACCAGACAAAGGCAATGACAAAGGGAAGCAGATCATTGATGCGGATCCCAGTGCCATTGTTGCCACCACCAAGATTCAGAAGGATGGTCCAGAGGATCCAGAGGAGGGGGAGAGCCTCTTCCAGTCGCAGATGTGGGTGAAGGGTTCTCCGCTGCAGTTTCTCGTCGATAGCGGAAGCCAAAAGAACCTCATTTCAGCAGACGTCGTGAAGCGGCTCGGCCTACCAACCATAGCACACCCGCAACCGTATACCATTGGGTGGCTCCACCCAGGGAGAGATCTCCGCATCCACCAGCAGTGCCGACTTCCATACAGTATCAAGCCATTCACGGATGAGGTATTGTGTGATGTTGCTCCTCTTGATGTAGCTGATGTATTATTGGGCCAACCATACTTGTGGAGGCGACATGCTGTGTATGAGTCTAGGCCTCATGCTGTTATTATTACTTTGGGAAATAACTTGTACAGGATACCAGAGGTAGTAACGCCTCCTATCATCTCTTTGACTACTGCAAAACAACGCATTAAGATTGTTTCCCAAACTAGGAAATTCATTTTCCTTACGACTCACTCACAGGGAAAGAAGAATATTGTGGCCACAACCTCGAAACAAGGCTCCCTTGCATGGCTACAGCGGATGGACAAAGTTATGGAGGAATACGATGACAATTTCTCCTCACTCATAAAGGTTCCTCTACACTGTCAGGACAAGCATTCCATTGATTTGATTCCCAACGCACCACCGCCTGATGTTGCCATACATCCTGCAACTACACATACAGAATCCCAACATGTACTGTCTAAGGCTGATAAAGAAACCAAATTTACTAAACGCATCCAGCATGTCCACTCGCAGGTCCATGACATCTTCAATACATCTAATACTCAGTTCAACAGAATTTACCTCATCTCATGGAGGATCTCAACGCAATGGGGACCATTGCTTCCTAAGGAGGGAGGAATGATCCAGGTGGATATCGGTGGCCACCCACCTATTCCATTTGGATCAGTACCATCAATTCTTGAAGCTTTTCACATTCAGCACAACTTACTATTTTTAGCAAGTTTTCGGGTCCTCCACTCTCGGAGCCGTTTTGGGGGCTTAATGATCCAGGTGGATATTGGTGGCCACCCACCTATTCCATTTGAACCAGCACCATCAATTCTTGCAGCTTTTCACATTCAGCACAACTTACTATTTTTAGCAGGTTTTCGGGTCCTCCACTCCCGGAGCCGTTTTGGGGCCTTAATGATCCAGGTGGATATTGGTGGCCACCCACCTATTCCATTTGGACCAGCACCATCAATTCTTGCAGCTTTTCACATTCAACACAACTTACTATTTTTAGCAGTTTTTCGGGTCCTGAACTTCCGGAGCCGTTTTGAGGCCCTAAACGACGTTTTTTGGGCATCGTTTATCCAGCGAATTTCATGGAATGAAATTCGTCCCGAAAGTTGTGGTCCTTGGATAGATCTTTCTAACGAGCTATTGAGCACATCAAACGGAGATCGGGTGCCAAAGTTACTCCCCCGGGAAGTTGAACCACCAATTTACCCAAACGGGCGCCCACAGTTTTGGCACCTCATCTCCTACGGTTAGGTTTTTGGATGTTTCGGATTCTACATTGTTTCTCAATAATAAATAGGCCCTCGAGCCTCATTGTAACATAGTTCAGAGGTTTGTAGCCATCACATCTCTTCTCAGAGATTCGCTACCAGCACCCTAGCTATTTTATTTCCGTTATGTCTGTAAGAATATTTCTGTTATTAATGAAATGACGCATTATTTCCACTGCATCTCTGTATTTATGGTTATGTGTTTATTCTGTTGCATTCCTGCATAAATCTGGATCAGTAGTATCAAAGCGGGTCTGCTCTTTCTTTGTTTTTCTTTGCATGTCCCCAACGCGGTCAGGGTATAAGGAGTTAGGGCTCGATCTGGTTGAACCCTTGCAAGATCAGCCTCGCAAACCCCGATGACCTCCCATGGCGGAAGAAAAGAAAGACGAGGGAGCAGGACATCCTATGAAAATATTGCTCGAGGAGGCCCTCGAGAAACAAAGGAACGCAATGATGGATAACTTTGCTCAAATCCTTCAATGACTGCCCACATATGGTGCATCTGCATCCAACAACCACTCTAGAGGTGCCACTCCCTTCAAGGTATAGGTAAAATTTGACATTCCTATATTTGAAGGAAAAATAGATGCAGACGCCGTAGACAGATGGTTAAATTTGCTGGAAGGGTATTTCTCTGTCCATGACTTCTCTGACCGAGAAAAGATTATTTTTCCACTCCTCAAAGCCGCCCTCCATGTCAAAGACTGGTGGGAAACCTACCGTGAGCAAGAGGGCGAAGGGGAACCCTCTCTGTTCTTTGCCACACCCACTTGGAATTCATTCTGAGACGGCATCAAGGAACAATATTACCCCATGGGGAGCTATGAGGACAAATACATCCAATGGACCACGTTGTGGCAACAAAAGGATCAAGATGTGCACGAACTGACGAATCTGTTCCATACCCTGCGCACAAAGTTGGGTATTAAAGATTCGAAGAGACATTTGGTGCTCAAGTACCGCGACTGTCTGCACAAACACATTTAGGAGTAAATGGAGTTCCTCGACATTACATCGCTTGGCACGGCATATCGCTATGCCACCAAGATCGAGCAGAAATTTAAGCAGAAGAAGCGAGACTTTAGATCTGCAAATCTGAAAGGTGCCCCTGAACCGAAGAACAAGGGGCAAGGCCAAAGCAATGCGACTCAGAACAACACCACAAATCCAAAAAAGGACACAGGGAAGTGGTGTGACTTTCATAACAGCCCCAAAAGGATCAAGATGTGCATGAACTGACGAATCTGTTCCATACCCTGCGCACAAAGTTGGGTATTAAAGATTCGAAGAGACATTTGGTGCTCAAGTACCGCGGCTGTCTACACAAACACATTCAGGAGGAAATGGAGTTCCTCGACATTACATCGCTTGGCACGGCATATCGCTATGCCTCCAAGATCGAGCAGAAATTTAAGCAGAAGAAGCGAGACTTTAGATCTGCAAATCTGAAAGGTGCCCCTGAACCGAAGAACAAGGGGCAAGGCCAAAGCAATGCGACTCAGAACAACACCACAAATCCAAAGAAGGACACAGGGAAGTGGTGTGACTTTCATAACAGCCCGACTCACAGCACAAACGAGTGTCGGGCCAAACAGTCTTTGGTGGCTGAACTAAAGGCACCCGAATCAAATGCATTTTCTGATCCTGAGTAGACAAAGCCAATGACAAAGGGAAGTAGATCATTGATGCGGATCCCAGTGCCATTGTTGCCACCACCAAGATCCAGAAGGAGGGTCCAGAGGATCCAGAGGAGGGGGAGCGCCTCTTCCAGTCGCAGATGTGGGTAAAGGGTTCTCCGCTGCAATTTCTCGTCGATAGCGGAAGCCAAAAGAACCTCATTTCAGCAGAGGTCGTGAAGCGGCTCGGCCTACCGACCATAGCACACCCACAACCGTATACCATCGGGTGGCTCCACCCAGGGAGAGATCTCCGCATCCGCCAGCAGTGCCGCCTTCCATACAGTATCAAGCCATTCACGGATGAGGTATTGTGTGATGTTGCTCCTCTTGATGTAGCCGATGTATTATTGGGCCAACCATACTTGTGGAGGCGACATGTTGTGTATGAGTCTAGGCCTCGTGCTGTTATTATTACTTTGGGAAATAACTTGTACAGGATACCATCGGTAGTACCGCCTCCTGTCATCTCTTTGACTACTGCAAAGCAACGTAGTAAGATTGTTTCCCAAACCAGGAAATTCATTTTCCTTACGACTCACTCACAGGGAAAGAAGAATATTGTGGCCACAACCTCGAAATAGGGCTCCCTTGAACGGCTGCAGCAGATGGACAAAGTTAT
The DNA here is from genome assembly GCA_034641835.2 of Pinus albicaulis. NCBI lineage: Eukaryota > Viridiplantae > Streptophyta > Pinopsida > Pinales > Pinaceae > Pinus > Pinus albicaulis. The sequence goes on along the minus strand of CM076579.1, from coordinate 1,368,482,364 downwards.
GGAGGAATACGATGACAATTTCTCCTCACTCATAAAGGTTCCTCTACACTGTCAGGACAAGCACTCCATTGATTTGACTCCCAACGCACCACCGCCTGATGTTGCCATACATCCTGCAACTACACATACAGAATCCAAACATGTACTGTCTAAGGCTGATAAAGAAACCAAATTTACTAAACGCATCCAACATGTCCACCCGCAGGTCCATGACATCTTCAATACATCTAATACTTAGTTCAACAGAATTTGCCTCATCTCATGGAGGATCTCAACGCAATGGGGACCATTGCTTCCTAAGGAGGGAGGAATGATCCAGGTGGATATCGGTGGCCACCCACCTATTCCATTTGGATCAGCACCATCAATTCTTGAAGCTTTTCACATTCAGCACAAATTACTATTTTTAGCAGGTTTTCGGGTCCTCCACTCTCGGAGCCGTTTTGGGGGCTTAATGATCCAGGTGGATATTGGTGGCCACCCACATATTCCATTTGAACCAGCACCATCAATTCTTGCAGCTTTTCACATTCAGCACAACTTACTATTTTTAGCAGGTTTTCGGGTCCTCCACTCTCGGAGTCGTTTTGGGGGCTTAATGATCCAGGTGGATATTGGTGGCCACTCACCTATTCCATTTGAACCAGCACCATCAATTCTTGCAGCTTTTCACTTTCAGCACAACTTACTATTTTTAGCATGTTTTCGGGTCCTGAACTTCCGGAGCCGTTTTGAGGCCCTAAACGACGTTTTTTGAGCATCGTTTATCCAGCGAATTTCATGGAATGAAATTCGTCCCGAAAGTTGTGGTCCTCGGATAGATCTTTCTAACGAGCTATTGAGCACATCAAACGGAGATCGGGTGCCAAAGTTACGCCCCCGGGAAGTTGAACCACCAATTTACCCAAACGGGCGCCCATAGTTTTGGCGCCTCATCTCCTACGGTTAGGTTTTTGGACGTTTCGGATTCTACATTGTTTCTCAATAATAAATAGGCCCTCGAGCCTCATTGTAACACAGTTCAGAGGTCGGTAGCCACCACATCTCTTCTCAGAGATTCGCTACCAGCACCCTAGCTATTTTATTTTCATTATGTCTGTAAGCATATTTCTGTTATTAATGAAATGACGCATTATTTCCACTACATCTCTGTATTTATGGTTATGTGTTTATTCTGTTGCATTCCTGCATAAATCTGGATTAGATGCACAGTCAGAAAAGTGGATGTATAGTCAGAAAAAGAGAATATTCTTTAGAATATTCCTTTTTTGAGGACCAATCGTTGGATGAAAAGTGTTAGGTTTCTATTGTGGTATGGTTTGGAGGAGCCAATCAGAAGTTGCCACATGGCTTTCCCTGAGGCCGCCACATGGCCCTACAACCACATTGTAAAAATTTTTGGGGGTTTGTAGGACTCGACCCCTAGACCTCCATCCAGGCATGCACATGGCTTACCAACTACTCTACACAATTTTTCTTAAAAATATATGAGCGCAGGTGTGTATTATTGCTTATTAAAATTGAGTATGGGGGTTGGGAACTACCGGCGGTCTGAACCCGCCAACGGTTCCACAGTTTAAGTCACATGTCACGTTAACATTAACACAACCGCACAATAAATGTAACCTGCCAACAATCCCCATTCCATATCACATGGAAACTATTAACAACTTTGCATATAATGTTAAACCAATGATACATACCACAGTTACAACCATTAATTAAAGTTCTGGCATGAGTTATGCCTAACCATTATGATAACCCGCGGTTTGGGAGTGCACATGTGGCCACCACCCATCTACAAAATTAAATGTGTAGTTTAAATGACAGAGAAGATAGAGGCATGCCTAAATTGGCAGTCAAGCCAGTTTTAACTCCAATTAACTTGAGTTCTCCACTTTTATTGGAGTTTTCCTAGGAAATATTGGGCAAAAGAGTAGAAGACTCAATTTTCGCCCATTATGAGTGAATGAAGATTCATTTTTTTACTAATTAAAGCATTCTGGAGAAATTGGTGCAAATAAAACAACCATTAGAGCACTTTAAATACATGTAATAGAAAAATTTTGAGCATAATGAAAGATGGACATGTCATTGGGAGCTGGACCAGCAGATGCAACCAAGGAGGGGTGAACTATTTCATCATGCTTGTTGTGTAAATTTCATGTGGTGACTTATTTCTCTATTTTACACTATTTGTAAGTGTTATTTACACTTGTTTTATGATTCTAATTCACTAAAAATCATCTACAAGTCATGGAAAAACTCCTGAATCCTTGTGCAAACTAATGAACCAATTATGCACATGTTTTTAAAACTGAAAGAAACTTTTCACAACAAAAATAATACAGTCATTTCAGATCATTCAACCTCCTTGATCTACCTCATTAATGAGACATGATCTCCACTTCTTTCACATTAGGTAGCTGCTCCACTACTCCATTATGTAGATTTATATCTAATTTATCCACATTCACACATCAAAAGTGGATCTTATTCATCTTTCAGGATTATGGGTCCCTCCACCCTTTTATTTACTTACTTAATTAAGTTTATTAAGAACTCTAATATTCCAATAAACATGTGAAAATTCTAGAATATTACATGTCATTTGTTCTGTGGTTTGGGGGTGCCCTTCCCTTGCTTTGCACTCAAAGATCCAAAGTATCGCTTCTTCTATTTAAAATTTTCTCAATCTTGACAACATATCGATAGGTGACACTGAGCGAGGAGATGTTGAGGAATTCCATTTCATCCTAGATGTACTTATGTAAACAACCACAGTACTTGAGTAACAAATTCCACTCAAAATCCTTGATACCCAACTTTGTGCAAAGGGCCATTAGGGGAATTTTGAGGTCTAAAATGCACCTCCTAAGAAAAATGTACAACAGAAATAAAATTTATAAGAACCAATAGGATTCAAGATGATGATGTCAACCATGGGGGATGATTCATCATTTTTTAAGTAAAAGGGTAAAAATATAAAAAAAATAAAAAAATAATAAAACTACTTTTTCAACTTATCTCTCAAATTTTTTACTCAAATTTCAAGTGGGAGTACTCATTGCATGAAAAATTTAATTCCTCATCCAAGGAGTACCCATGTTGCATACTTTTGATGGACCTTGCTACATGAAAAATGAGAAATACATGATAAAACGTGATTGCAATCACGTTTTTCATTTATTTCTCATTTTTCAGGTAGAAGGATTCATCTAAAGTATGCAACATGGGTACTCCTTCAATGAGGAATTAATTTTTTCATCCAACGAGTACTCCCGCTCAAAATTTGAGTAAAAACTTTGGGAGATAAGTTGAAAATACAAGTTGAAAAAATAGTTTTGTCTTTTTTCTCTCTAAAATTTGATGATGTAGTCAAATATTATTTTATTATTTCCGCTATTATTACATAGTTTCCTTAGGAGGTCCATTTTATACCTCAAAATTTCCCTAATGATGAAAAATGTTTGTGAACTCCGACATATATTGGTCCCTTCCCTTGCACAACATGGTCTCCTTTATGTTTTTATCTTCATAGCTCCCGATAGGGTAATATTGTTCCTTGATGGCATCTCAAAAATAATTACAAGTGGGTGTGGTTGAAAAAAGTGATGATTCCCTCTCGTCATTTTTCTCACAATAGGTTTCCCACCAGTCCTTGACATGAGGGGCGAATTTGAGGAGTGAAAAAGTAATGTTTTCCTGCATGGAAAGGTCATGAACCAAAAAATATCCTTCCAACATATTTAACCATCTATCTATGGTGTCTGCATTTGTCTGGCCTTCAAATATGGGAATGTAAAAGTTAACTTGTACCTTAAAAGGAGTGGCGCCTACAAAGTGGCTATTGGAAGCATATGCAATGCCTATGGGTAGTCTTCGAAGGATCTAGGAAAAGTTATCCATCATCGCATTCCTCTATTTCTCAAGGACCTCCTTGAGAAATATTTTGAAAGGATCTCCTACTCCCTCGTATTTCTTTTCTTTTTCCATGGGAGGTCGTTGGGGTTTGCGAGGTTGATATTGCAAAGGTTCAACTACTTTGAGCCTAACTCCTTTTACCCTGACCTCATTGGGGACATGAAAAGAAAAATAGAGAAAGAGTAGATCGATCTGATACCACTGATCCAAACTTATACAGGAACGAAATAAAATACATATAAGAATAAACAAAGAGATGCAACATAAATAAAACTTCATTTTATTATTTTCAAAGAACAAAAATGTGCTTGTACTCATTATAATCATAATTCTAATAATATGGTATCAGATCAGGTTCCTTAGGAACAATTTATCCATTTGAAGGTAAATCATAAGGGAAAATGGTTAACAAGATTGGCTTTCCCTAGATGGTGCAACATTATTGGCTGGATCAAGTTATGAAATATAGAAGGTAAGAATGAATGTGTATTTAATGAGTCTTGGCTTGGACGTAAGGTTGTATGTAGTAGATGGAAGGAAGAATAAATATAATACAAAAGCCAAGAATGCTACCTTGAGTGGACCATAAAATCTAAACTTTGATAAAATAAGACATTGCGAGACTACAAAATAAATGATAAATAATATATAATGTATTTATGAAGAAGGAAATATAAAGGAGTTAATGGATATTGAAGACCTTGATTACTAGAATATTATTCACGTGATAAAGGAGTCTCCGTTGTCATAAGTTCCCATCATTAAAAAAATAATTTATATTTAGAGGACAAAGCTAAAGCTCAAGAAGATGCATAGCCAGGCTACTATTTTGTTTTAAATAAAAAGGAATAAATCATCTTGATTTTAATTTTTCATATGAAAGTTTATAAAGTGGTAGTATTAAACAAGAACTTAAAGCTGAGAGAACACTCCATGAACAAATTAAGAAATGTGATTATTTCTTAGAAAATGATTGTTAACTTGAAGGAGGTAATATATGTACGTATAGTAGTGATGAAGAAGGGATTATACACATGACTATGGAGGAGACATTGGATTCAGAAGGACAAGGAGTTGAAAGGAAAATAGGCCATGAGTGTGATCTTGATATTTCCCTTGGTGCAATGAAGGAACCTCGGAGAAAGAAAAAAAGGAAAAAGGATTTTGAATTAGATGAAGCTAAAGAAAATTAATCCACAAAATTAGACGAATTTAATGGGAATATATATCTTAGAAGAAAATTTATCTCTATTCTAAAGGAGATTAAGAGGCTCAGAGTAACAAATCAGAGATAGAAGAAATTTTTCTAGGACTATGAGAATAAGGAGAAGGGTTTTGATGAACAAAGGAAAACAATTTTTATTATAAAAACTTAGGTATAAGAATATAAAAGAACAAAATAAGTGATAAATAACCACCTAGATGAAAAGGGAATACATTGTGGGAAACTAGAAGATAATATTGTTTCCCTGAGAAATGATCTTAAAAAGGAAAATGATCGGCTAAAGTTTGGAAGGAATTCTGAAATGTTGTATAATTTATTCAACATCGAGACATCCCCATGCATTAAAATAAGCATTATTTATCATGAAGCTATAAAATAATAATCAAGTGAAATAAATAAAAAATAGAAGAGTCAAACAAGTATGTCAACATACTTGATGAAATTAGAAATTATTCAAACAGAGTGAGAAAATCAACCAAAAATTAGTAAATAAATGACCAAATCAACTGCAAAAACAACAATAAAGGAGTTCATGATCAGCTACAAAAAATTAAAATTAATCCCATTGGTCCAAGTTGTGAAGGAGGATCAAATGCTAAGAAGGATGGAGATAAATAAACTGCCAACTATGTTGAATTGAACAAGGGAATTAAAACCATTGCAATTAGAGGTAACGATAAAACTCAACAACAACAAAGGAATGTTAATAAAAAGTATTCAAACAACTACAAAAAGGTAGTGAAAAATCAACATAAGTCATGCCCCCATCAAAAGGATAATCAACAAAGAATCAAAATATTTTTTCTTCAAAGGCCATTTCATCTGAGGTTTCAAATTCTCTTCCATAGCTATTGTTTTTATTGAAATATTTTTAGACATAATTATATTGTATTTATTATGAAAAATATTATAATATGTTGAATAATTACATTAATAGATCATATAAGATCTCAAATAATGAATATGTAAGCAACAACTCTAGAGGCTAGAGTAATAATTCCATTAGAAATCACAATTCTTTTTCCCCATTCTTTGTTGATGTTGAATGCTAAATATGTAACAATTTTGGGCACAAGGAAAATATTGTAGAAGTAAGTTGCCATGTTTTTTAAAGAAAAGTAAATAAAAAGAACTTACTTAGATAAGGAAGAAGAAACCAAAATAAAATTCTATTAACATAAATCAATGTATAAAGATATGGAAAAGAAAGCAAGAACATCAAGAAAAGTTCAAGTTAGATTTATGTGCTCAAGATACAAACAATTAGTGACATATAGTGTTGGAAATACTAAGAGGGTGGTGAATCAATATTTCTTATCAATTAGTATTTTTTACTTCAAAAATAATTAATTATTATTAACATAAATCAACATAAATCAATATCACATGAATAGTAAACAACACTGTTCAAAAATGCACAAAATTCAAGGAAGTAGAGACACAATTTTAGGTGGAAACCCTTACGGGAGGGAAACCACTAAAAGATTCTTAATATATGTATTTTCAATATTTCATTAATGGAAAGCTTCAAATTTCAATATTTTTTAGCTACAACTCGAAGGAGGCTCCAACCCCTTAATTTATCAGCTAAAACTGAAAGGATGCTCCAACTCCCTAGTTTAGTAGCTCCAATTAGAAAGATGCTCCAATGCCCAGTGTAGGCCCCAACCTACCTTAGCACCACCTTGGTACCTAAAGTGTTCTCAAGATCTGACCTGAAGGAGACTCCAATCTCTTGCCTTGCACCACCATACTACTCTGATTAATAAGTTGTCACTTGCCTTGAAGGCTCCAACCTTCACCTCACCACTTTTGCTTGATATCAATACTATAATATAATATTTTTTAAATTAATGTTTCATCTTCTAGAATTGAACATCAAACCCTAGCTTCCAATGGCAATACAATACTTTAACCTTTGTAGTTAAAACCCTAGCTTCGTAGCTTAAGGACCAACACCACTTTTTGTATATATATATCTGTCAATAACTCTAGCAGACGCATGTCCAATCCACTAACACAATGACTTGCATTGTATCAGATCTAGCATCACAATCCTATAATACAGCTATTGTTAACACTTTGAATTATACCCACGAGAACAACCCTAAATTCCACCAATCCAACCCATGCCAAATTGTAGGTTGTATACTTAGTGAGCTTGGGATTGTGGAATGCCATAAAAATATCAAAACCCTATCCACTCATGCCAATGTCATCAACCACTATATTTCACTTGTGGAAATGTACTCTTCATGCAAATAGATCAACCTTAGAGGTTGTTTTTAACATCAATAATCCATCAAAATTTCACTATCTACCATATGTATTTATTAGACTAAGGATCGTGTGAAAAATATTCGATGTTCATTTATTAAGAAATAATAAATATATATTACATAGAGGATATATGTGGGTTGTTAGTTTCCCAATTATCTATACCTTACTACAACTAATCACCATACCTAATTACCCTTTTACCATAATCCCAAAGGATTATATCATCTAAAATGCCCCATCTTAATCTGAAGTGGTGTATGTGAGCCCAAGCATCGTTCTAAACTTTTAATTTATTTTTCTTCCAAGAGTGTTGGTGAATATGTCTACAATTTTCTCAGTTGTGGATCAGTGGCTTATACAAATGGTTTTGGCCTCTACAGGATATCGAATCAAATGGTATTTTGTATTGATGTGCTTGGTTCTATCATGAAATATGGGGTTCTTGTCCAACTTGATTGCAAAAATATTTTCAACAAGTAAAGGATTTGAGTTCACTTGTTTCTCCTACAAGTATTGAAGTATTTTCCTAATCCACACAAATTCCTTTGTCACTTATGTCCGCCTCTATTATTGAATATTGTAGAACTGAATGATTTTGTTACCTCCAAGAGAAGACTGTTGATTCTAGATTCATGAGATATCTTGAAGTTGATAATCCATTTTCCTTGTTCCCATTGAAGTCTGAATCAAAATATGCAATAAGAATGAATTCATACTCAGTTTACTTAAGTCCATAATATTGAGTTCAATTTAAGTATCTTAGGACTCTTTTTGCAATAGATCAATTTCCCTCACATGTTTTATGCATAAATCTAGAAAGTATTCTCACAACTTATAAGATATTCGATTTGGTAATGGTTAAGTAGTTGAGACTTTCTACAAGTTTTCTGCAATTGGTTGCATCCTCAAATTCATTCCCTTCTTTCGACACAAGCTTCAAATTTCAATCCATTGGAGTGGAGAGAGGGATGAAATCTCCCATGCAAAATCTATTTAGTAGTCCTCCAATGTACTTATTTGGGAAATGAATATGTATTGGATTTTATTTGAATTCAATTCCCAAGTAGTAATGAAGATGTCCCAATTTTGTCATTTCAAAGCCTTTCTTAAAATATTTCTTCACGAATGCAATATAAGTTTCAATGTTTCCTATTATTAACAAATTATCTACATATACTACAAGATGCACAACTATTTTTCCAACATTTTTACAAACAAAGTTGCATCATCAAGATTGTAATGTTTGAAACTTAGGTTCAGAAGATGCTTGGTTAGCTTTTCATACCATGCTCGTGGTGCTTGTTTTAAACCATACAAGGATTTGATGAGCTTGCAAACTTTTTGTTCTTCTTCCTTCACAACAAAAAATTTAGGATGAGACACAAAAACATTTACTTTCAAGTCACCATTCAAGAAATTTGACTTCATATTCATCTAATTTTTTTTCATCCTTTCCGAGCTGCCGAATAGAATATGGTCCATATGGTCACCCATTTTGTTGTGGTAGTGATGGTTTCTTCATAGTCAACACCTTCCTTTTGTGAAAATACTTTTTCCACGAGCCTTGCTTTGTGTTTTTCAAGTGACTTGTCTACTTTACACTTGTTTTTTAAGACCCACTTGCAGTTAATTAGTTTGGTTCTCAATGGGGGGCCTAATAACTTCCAAGTCCCATTTTTTATGAGAGAATCATATTCGTTTTGCATGGCTTCTATCCATTCATCATGAGAATCTTCTTCTTTGAAGGAAGTACGTTCAAAGTTAGCAAACAAATTCACTTCAAAATTACAAAAAGTATTAATGTCATCAACATCACCTATATTTGTGCCTCCATTGTCATCTCTTGTAGAAATCCTTGTCCTAGTATTTCTAATCTCATCAATATGAACACTTTCAATTGTATTAATCAAACACTTTGGCTATTTTGGAAAAGGAATAGATGGCTCTGCTGAGAGTGTAGCATCATCAAAATTTAAGTTCTTAATCCTTATTATAACATTATCTAAATTTAATGAGGTTTCTGGAACAACTTTGTGAGGAGGAGTTGGTTTTGGTTATGTAGAGGGAGATTCCAAATATTGACCTAAAATTGGGTCCCCCCCTTCAATGTTTGGGATATCATTATGAAATTCAAGATAATTATGCATCAAGGAAACCCCTTCTAGTCAATCAATATGTCTTTCAACAAATTCATCACTTTTGATGGACTCAAGAATATGACATCTCTAGAAAGTATGATTTTTTTATTTTCCTCATCATAAAGAAAATAGGCCTTGGTGGTATTCGAGTACCCCAAGAAAATGCATTTGCGACTCCTTGCATCAAGTTTCTTTCTCTGTTGTTTTGGAATGAAGGCAGTAGGTGGAACCAAAAAATCTAAGATGCTTGATGGAGGGGGTGTGTGCATACCGCATTTTTTAAGGAGTCTTGTTTTGTAGAGCATGTGATGGACATCCATTCTTCACATATACTTCACACAAAACAACTTCAACCCAAAACATTAGCTTCACATTCCTAAAAAACATCATGGAGTGAACCATATTCAACAATGTTCTATTCATCCTTTGAGTTACACCAATTTCTTGAGGATTGTATGGAGTTGATGTTTGATGTTGCATACCATGTTGTTGAATATAGGATTTAAAATCATTACTAGTATAATTTTTTATGTTATTCTTATGAAGGACACCAATCTTATTTTGAGATTCATTTTCAATCCATACATGTTGGCCTGATGGGGTCTAGACCTAGGTTTAGAGATGGTTGTGTGAACCAAAAAATCCCTCTATTACTGGCCCTTTTCAGAAATGATCTACTGCGTAGACCGAAGTCTCACCCAAGGCAATATTAGGGGATGCTAGAACCAATTTATTGCATCTAGAAAGACTATGGAGTGTGGCCTTAGGGCTTGTCTTCGCTTAAGACTTATTTAGAGCTTCACATGACCAATATTCTTAATATACAAAAGTTGTTCGACAATTATATGTAACTAGGTTGCACATTGCGCGATTCTACTTTATAATGCATTAAATATCAACTTTAACCATATTCATGAATTCGTAATGAAAATATAGGTAAAAACCCTGATCTAGTAGAGATAAATGTAAAGCATAGGTAAAGAAAACATACAAGTAAGGAAAAAAATATGTCTTCAAAGTCTTCTATTATTAGTTCAGATCCTCACAATACAATGCTTTCCACCCTACGCACATAGCTCTAGGGGTCTGCACACTCAGCTGTAGAATTTTTAAGGTCTTCGTGCACACAACTGTAGGAGCATTCCCTTTCACAAAAAACAACAGAATACAAATTTTGATTCAGACCTAGCATTACATCCATATGCATTATATATCCCAGATTGATTTCCTAGACTCCTTATATAGTCTTTCCTTTTACAATATACTGGTATGAAAACCATGGGAGTAGCTCAACATATACAAAATATTCCCTTCCCTTTAAAAAATAGGGGGCTTTGACTTGTCCCAAAGCCCCTAAGACTCTTAATCATCTGCACGCAACGCGCTCTACTCCTCAAAATGTAGATTATTTTACAAAAAAATTGATCTAGGGGTACCCTGTCCAACAATCCCCCATCATAAAGATGTGACTCATCTCAAGTCACTCAACTAGTGTGCCCCAAGTATTCACTTTGATGCTGATCAATGAATCTTTCAGTGGTTGGATTGTCTTAGTGCACTACTTCTGTGCTTCGTGCACTTCAGTCAACAAATTATCTGTGGCTGGCCCAGTGGTCTTCTAAGAAACTTCCTTCTATGTCTGGCGTACTGCTTTCAACTGGGTATCTACAGTCTATGACAACTGACTAGCTTCTGTTTCGCATGAATACCTCTGAGCAATAATAATATGTTCCTTTATTCTCAGGTCATCAATCTGTCCTTACAAAAATTTACATCTCGGAGACGGGCATATAGCTAAGCTAGTGCTAAGGTCCGCACTGTAACCTTGATGTGATCAAATTGTTCTTCCTTTTTGCGGATTTCTTCTTTGATCTTCTGCACTTGAGTGTCCTCCTGCAATTATGGTTAGAATTCCATAACAACTTCAAATAATTTTCTGCAATCTTGAACTATGGTTTCAATATTAGAAACAACAACCTTATTATTTTCTTCGTGCTCCTATCGAACCTCTGATGGAGTAGCAAACTGCAATCTCATTTGCAACTCAACTATCTACATTTGAAGCTCAATCCTGACATTTTAAACTTCAACCTTGGAGTCCTTGATTTCCATTGCAATATTTTCAACATTTTCTTTTGGTGCTACTGCGGCCTGAATATGCAGATCAGGAAGTTTGCTGCAAACCTTGTTGATGGATTTATCCAACTTGTGTCTTTGCACAAATTCCTCATCTCGCTCCTGCAAAACTGACTACTTTTCCTCTGTCATACACTTCCTCTTCTGCTTGATTTCCTAGATAACCAATGGGGTGAGTTTCTTGCAGATCTGTAATTTGTCTATAACACCCTTGTGAAAGTCATGCAATGCTTGTAAGGGGAGCATAGCGAGATTCAATATGGTATTTTGTGAGTGCCATTGATGTGCTTGATTCTCGGGCATGTAAAAATGTAGGGCTCCTATAGGGATCTGTAGAGCTTGAAAGCAAGTAGTTATTGCCAGCTCCTGACCTTCTATACTTGCACTTATTGTTGCCCCGCTTTCCTGAAATGCACTCGTCTGGGCTACACTCACTTGAACTGCGTTTGTCTACACCTGTAATTCTCTGAGACCCTTATGGACCTCTTCACATAAACCATTTTATTGGTCCTCAATATTTCCCCAAATATGCTTGGTCACATGCGAGACAATATCACCAATCTCGTCGAAGTCCCCCTTAGTTAGGACCATCAACTCTGCTTCGATGGAATTATCTGATTTCATCTTTTTCCACGCACCTCCTATACCAAATTTATCTCTACTCTTTAGGATGTGAGGGGAAGTAGGGTCTGTTGGATCTACAAATGTGTCAATACCACCCTGATCATCACCTCCTCCTGTCTTCATATAATCTTTCTCCATCTCGGGTTCCACCTCTATCTCAGAATTCTTATTGGTTTCAAAAGTGACCTTCTTGGGATGCTTCCTGGTATCTTTCTTGCTGTAACAATTTTTTGGCTTGATCAGGCCTAGATCCAGGTTTGAATATGGCTACACAAACCAAAAAAACCCTTTATTGCCAGCCCTGCTACGCAGACTGAAGTCTCACCCGAGGCATTATTAGGGGATTCTAGAACCATGTTTTTGCATTAAGATGGACTATGGAGTGTGGCCTTAGAGATTGTCTTCAATTAAGACTTATTTAGAGCTTCACAGAACCAATATTCTTAATATACAAATGATGTTCAATAATTCTACATAACTAGCTTGTGCACTGCATGATTCTACTTTATCATGTAGTAACCATAAACTTAAACCATATTCATGACTTCGCGATGCTAATATAGGTAAAAACCATGATCTAACACAAATAAACTTAAAACATAGATAAAGAAAACTTACAAGTAAGGAACACATATCTTTCTTCAAAGTATTCTATTAATAGTTCATATCTTCACAATACAATGCTTCTTGCCCTGCGCACACAGTTGCAAGGGTCTGCGCACTTAGCTGCATAATTTCTAAGGTCTCCTTGCACATAGCTGTAGGATCCTTCCCTTTCACAAAAAAAATAGAATACGAACTCTTAATTCTGACCTAGAATTACATCCATATGCATTCTATATCCACTATTGAATTCCTAGACTCCTTACATAGTCTTTCCTTTTATAATACCATGGTCCGAAAACCATGGGCGGAGCTCAACGTATACAAAATATTCCCTTCCATTTACAAAATAAGGGCTTTGACCCACCCCAAATCCCCTAAGACTCTTAATCATCTTCACGCAGTATACAAAAAATTCCCTTCTATTTAAAAAGTAAGGATTTGACCCGCCCCAAAGCCCATAAGACTTAATCATCTGCATGCAATGCGCTCCGCTCCTCAAAATACAGATTATTTTAAAAAAACATTGATCTAGGGGTACCCTTTCTGACAATACATGAAAATTTGTAAATTATTCAAATGATTTAAACTTATCTTTTAAAAAATATACCCAACACATTCTCCTGTATTCATCAATAAATTTCATAGTATATTTATTTCCATTTGCAGAAGGTACATGCATAAGACGACACAAATTTGAATGAATCAATCCAAGTTTTATATATTCCCTAGAATTGGAGTCATGGAATGTTTGTTTACTTTGTTTTCCAAGAATATAGGCAGAATAATGTTTTAAGTTTCAAGGAATATAAGGAAGACCATAAACACCATTATTATTCAGCAGATAAAGACTACTATATTTAACATGTCCAAATCTGGCACGCCATAGAAGAATTGAAGATAATGTACCTTCAGTATGTTGAGTGACATGAGCTAAATTTTGTGCAGAAGATGAAAATGTCCCCTTTAGCTTCAACAATTTGTCTTCTTCTTCTCCAATCATCATAACTTTGTTTTCAAAATCCCTCCTTATCTCAACCTTAATGTAGATGGAATTACCTTTTTGACGTACAAGCACAAGGGATAGTAGGTTCCTTTGTAACTAAGGATGATAGAGAACTTCATGTAAGAAAAAATCTATAAGTCCAGGTATCTTCAATCTAAATTTTCCATCTGTGAAGTCTTGAGACTGGATTTGTCAACAAAGTACACTACACCACCTATATTTTCATCAAATTTCTGGAAAGCTTCTTTCTGAAATGTAATGTGGAAGGTGGAATTTGTATCAAGTAGCCATGTGTCTCTCCAAGAAGAAGATGCAATGTTAAATACATCCTCATGAAATTCAATATTAAAGTGAGAAACAACATAATGAGCAGATTATGGTCATTACCTTTTTCTTGTTCTGGAGCTTTTTCTTTTTATTTCTCTACTTGTTCTTTGATCTTCTCTCGTGGAATTTTTCATGTTTTAGCTTCAGTTCCTTTTCTTCCACAATGGACATAGTGTATATCGAGTCTCTCTATCTGATTATGTCTACCCTCCTTCATCTGAAGTTCTTTCTTGCACGTCCTCTTTTGTTATTATATTCTCTGGTAGGATCTGTCTTTCCTTTCTGGGGCAACACATGCAGTTTCTTCAATGGATTGTGATGCTTTATTCTTCTTCCCAAAGGCCTTTTATATTTTTAGAACCTTCTTAATGAGTGTTTCAAATGTTATGTTTCTCATCTGTCCACTCACTTTCATAGACGCAAGGTTGTGAATATAGTAGGTAGGATAGAGGGCCTTTATGAAGGCTCTGAGAGGAAGATCTATATTTACTCAAGTGGCATCAATGTCATGCATTATAGATTTAATTTTTGAGTCTAGTGCCATGGGGTCATCGTATTTCAATTCAAGATTAAAATTTTATTACAAGCAATTGCATGAGTTTTGATTTTGAATGAGAGTCATACAATTGTTTTAACTTCTTAAGTACACCATATGCACCCTTAACTGAAAAAATATGTTTGCTTACCTCCTTGCTTATTATAGCATTGATGTCGGAATATTCTTTCTTTTCTTTTTTCTTCCAAATCACAAGTTTTCTGGTATAGATGGGTTGGATTAGTGGTTCTTCCTTCATCTTCACTTCAGATTCATCATCATCATCTTGTTCTATAATTTCTCCTTCCGCATACTTCACCCCATAAATCATTAAATATAAGTTTGTTCTTTATCTTTCTGAACCACTCTATGTAATGTTTACCAGTCAAAGGTACACGAACTATGAAATTTAATGAATGAATTTTACTTAAATTAAAAAAAAAATGGTTTTCTTCACTAGCTTTCACTAGCTTTAACTATTCGTCAAATTTTAACTACCCTTTATCAACTTTTAAAAACCTTTATTATTTTAAAATTTGTTCTGTTGGTATCTATCACATTTAAATAAATTTAAATAAATAAAAAAAAATCCTTACTTTATTTTATCCTCCTTGTTTTTTTATTTAAGTTTAAAGAAATACTCTCACCAAGTTCGCCTTTTGCACCATTATTCGTGCTTCACATTCAGAACAATTTGAACTCCATAGCATATCTATTCATCAAAGGAAACCCTCATGTGATTTCTCTATTTAAAAAAATAAAAAAATAATTATAAAATTAAACGTTGGTTAGTTAATTGATTTCATTAGAAATAAATATAGTCAGAGTTGCATTGGAATTCCCGCACTCTGTGAAGATTTTGACAAGAAGTGAAAACCAAAAATAAGTGGAGCAGAGGATTGATCTTCTCAATATTACGAATGAGTTAAATAATATTACATTAGAGGCATCGAAATTTAATGACTTTAGTGAGACTGAACTAAAACTGGACTAAGTGAAACTAAACAGAGACACTCGGATGGATGGTTTAGACACCTAGCAGGTGGTTGGAATTAGATTCTCCAACACTTCCCCTTAATTACAACCACATAAACATTTAATTAAGATACCCACTGGTCTATGTCTTAGGGAGGCTTAAAAATTAAAAAATTTACTTCAACTATATTTAGTTTTATTCTTATATTCTTCTAGATTCTATAGCCTCTAAATTGTTTCAGATTTTTCTCTTTGTTGTATCCTTGAGAAATTGTTTCTTCATTTGCTGGTGTAGGTCTTCTATTGTTCCAGGTTGTCTAAGAATGTCCTCGACTTCTTCAATAAATGAATTGTATGTGAGATGCTGCCACATATTGTCTTATGTAGTGCACTTTTCTTCACCAATCTGCTGCAACATAAGATGAGAATAATATTTTATGTCTTCAAAAATCCAATACCTGAAAATTTCATTGACGTGTTCGTCATGCATGTTGTCTTCAAAATTCATATCTACAACTTCTGTGTAGACCTCATCTAGACATGGTGTTGCAAGCCTTGTTTCAAGAAAATTTAACTCTTTTTCATAATCATCATGTGTACCTGCACACTGGAAATCATTGTTGGAATTAAAAAAAATTTCAGAAGCACATTTGTTCTGGTCCTTATGCTCTAAAATGGCAGATTTCTCCTATTGTGCTTCATTCTCTTCCTCTTCCTTTGTCTTTGTTTTGTGGGATTCCTTCTCTCCATCTGCCTCTATCTCTATTTTAGTATTTGTCTTTATCTTTGTCTATGTCTTTGTCTCTTCTTCAATACCTGTTCTCCTACAAACAGGTTGTCTTCCATTGACTCAAGTGGGATTATCTCACCAAATAACATCATGTTAATATGATGTTTTTGTTTGATCATTTGCAACCAATCATCATTGAAATATATATATATATATATATATATATATATATATATATATATATATATATATATATATATATATATATATATATATATATATATATATATATATATATATATATATATTTATCAAAGTTACATCAACAATATTAATCACTAGATTTACCATAGAAATGACTGCTTCAATAGAGATTTCACTCTCATGAGCAAGTTGTGTTGCTGGATTCACCAAATCTTCATCAAAAATCTTTGTTGCTGGAATCACCAAATCATCATCAACAAGCTTTATTGATGGAATCGCCAAGTCATCATCAATAAGCTCTATTGCTAGTATCACCAAGTTGTGATCATCAAGCTCTGTTGCTGGAATCATCAAATTTTCTTCCACTTGCGGTTGTGCACAATGGGGTTCACGAGAATATTCGTTCTCCCTTCTCTACTGCATTTGCAATTTCTTCATAAACATCATCCACTTGTGTCGGATCATAGTGGGATTCAATACAATTTTTATCTCGTAGTTTTAGATCTTCTGCTATAGATCCACCTTCATAGTCAACTTTAATGATCCCCCTTGCACCAAAACACCTCTCAAGGGTATCCCATGCCTCCTTGGCTATCATGGCATATGAAATCAGAGGGAGAATGCTGTCATATATAGATTAATTTATGCATTTTAATGAAAATACATCCTTTTGTCTCTTCATTTCTAGATCTAAAAATATCTCAAACATCTCCTTTGCTTTAACCTCTTGAATTTTCCCATTTGTTGAGTGTTGGCTCTAGCTCAAAAAAAAATTTGATTTTCAGACGTATTTTGTGGTGGCTTCTCCATTATTATTCCACAAACAAATGGTTTTGCAATTTCTCCTTGACTGTGCTTCATATTTTCATTTCTGGGAATCTTATGGATACACCATATCAAGTCATTGATGTTCCTCATGAAAGTCTCCTTTTTTGTGACATATTTGCTAATCAATTCTGATATGAAGGCTCGCTGCGTTAGAGGAATTGAAACTAATTCTTTTCCTGGCAATGGATTTTAGTGTTACCAACGCTTTGGACTAACAGGGATCCATGCTTTCATATCCCACCTTTAACCCTCTGGTTTGATTGCTTGGAGTGTTTTACTAGCTTCAATTTTTTTGTAAATTGAATGTCTGTAGATCTCTCTTCTGCAATAATCTCACACTAACATCTTCATTGGCACGCCTCTGTAACACATATTGTTGCGCTTCTTGTGCTCGAATCAGATCAGATTAAGGATTTACTCAATCAGCATGCTTATCTCGATCAGATTCATGCTGATCGACACAATCTTTCTTCACGGATTTCACGTTGATCGGCACAATATTGCTTCACGGATTTTGTGCTGATCAACGCCTCCATTTTTCCAGTAAACGCACGGATCGATTTTTTTTTTTTTTACTTTTCAAACAGTTTTAGTGGTGGACTTCAAACTGTTGTGCTGGAATTTAGATAATACCTTTCAAACTAACGCACTTTAAACTGCTGTGATGAACTCATTTTCTGAACTGATGGGGTGTGTTAACAATGCATATGAATTAAAAAAATTTCTCAGCCTTATTCTTGGACTAACTTTCTCTTTGTCATTTTTCTAAAGTAGGCATCTTAAAAAATTTTCAAATTTCTACTTCTCTCTCAAAGAGTCTTATGGAGGCTCGCCTCTCGCTGCTTCTCCAAATTCGCTCTCGTTATTTCTCTCTCAGGGAGTCTTATGCAAGCTATCTCTCAAACCATGACAAGAATTGATAACCAAAAATAAGTAGAGCAGAGGATTTCTCTTCTCAATATTATGAATGAGTTAAATAAGATTACATGGGAGACATCAACATTAAATGACTTCAATGAGACTGAACTAAAACTGGACTAAGTGAAAGTAAACTCGGACACTTGGATGGATAGTTTCGACACCTAACAGATGGTTGGAATTATATTCTCCAAAAAGTTTCATAACAAATGGGATTTAGTGAAAATATCTAATACAAATATTAGTTTCCAAATTCACGACATTTTCTCTAGTAGTAACAACCTCATGCTTGTTGAATGGTCCTTTGAAATTTTCAGGAAAATTCACATTACAAAACTGTAGGAAACAAGCCTCCCTATCATTCTAAATTTTTAAGACAAAATACTCATCATGGTATAATAACTTAACGAGTCCAGTGAAACATACATTGATGAGATCGATATATTTCAAATTTAGAAATGAGTGCGGTACTAACTTTACTATTCCAGTGGAATTCAATCAAACCTTGAGATTGAGTATGGAGATCATTTTACTTACATGACAGACACAAAGTAACACCATTAATGAATAGGTGACACTCAAAATGTACCATTATCTTGCCGCCTCCAGTGTGAAGAGTTCCTTTTCTAACCTCCACACCTCAATATCTCTCATGAAATCACCTCCTTTTTTCATAACGTAGTACCATATGTCACTGCCTTCCATAGAAATCCGCAGTGTGCAGAGAGACCATGTTAATACTGGAGGAGACAAAACACGTTCATGTTCACTAAAAAATTCGCCTAACAACATAGGGGCACAATCAGGAGGAGGGAATGAGTACTCAACTATGATACCATGTCAGACTGAGGATTGCGTAAAACATATCCACTGCTCTTTCATTAAGAAACAAGAAATATTTATTACATTCAAGATACTTGTGGGATTTCGGTTTTCCTAATGATCTATCTGTTACTACAACTAATCACCATACCTAATTACCTTTTTACCATAATCCCAAATGATTACGTTGTTTAACAATATACAATGGCTATAATTAGTAATATATGGTTGTTACTTCAAGAAATATTGATGCTTAAGGTCTGTACACTGTTTTCAAATTCTATAATGGATAGATAATATAGAACATATGAACTTTAATGTATCTACCTTCAAATACTAAAGTTATCTAAAGAAAATTTGATGAGTTATTAAATTTCTTTTAATGCAGAAGTATGTTTTTTTGTGCAACTTCAAATGTACCCTTTAGTGTAATAATGAAACCTTGCTTCAGATGTATAGCGAGACAATGATATTCTTACAATCTGCTGCAAGATGATAGGACACGCTTTGGAACGGTTTTAAATGTCAAACAAAACCTTTAATTCACTATTGTAGATGAAGCCTTTTCTCAAGAGTTCTGAACCTCATCAATAATATTACCACTACTATGCACACATCAACAAATTATGAAGTGGTCTATCAATGACTGAATAGATAAGGCTTTTATGCTCTCAAAATTCCTGAAGCTATTATTCAATTCAATCGTGTTAGTCTCATACATTCACCATATATATATTTTAGTCAACCAAGAGAAAAAAATCCTTGTTTACTTGATTACGTATCACTAAAATCACAATATGTAGCCCTAGCCTTCAACATACTTGTTAGAATATGTTAGATCAATGGTCAATAAGATTGAGTACCAGGTCTAATAATGATCCTCAAAATAAAAAAAGTTGGTGAGTAGATTAAACCTTGGTATTGCATGAATCTAAGTTTATTGGATAGAGTTACCTTCAATAGTTTGAATGATTACAAAATCCCATGTTGGCTTGAATTCGTCAAAATTGAAATGGATTCCAAAAGGGTGATATGTAGAACTCAAAGATCGGTTATTAGGTTAGTCACTATGATCAAGGGGTAAACTAGGGTTCAAGTGAAACCCTTACTGTAGTCACAAAATGTATTGATTGAAAGTTGGAGTTAAGGTAGGTTAAGAGGGTATTCATCATATTTTTATTTAATTCAGGTCATTCTAAATGAGGGTTGGATCAGATTCCCTAGTAGAGGGCCATGAGTTGTAAGGAAATATGCCCTAAATTTTCTTCCTAACCAGATATGGCCATGGAATATCCAGATGAGATTAAAAGAGTGTTATGTAGGGTCGAGTATTCTTGAGGTTTCATATGGGGATTTTGAGATGAGAGTGACCAGTCTTTAAAATGGTTGCAATATGTTGCAAAATTGTGGGAAAATTGAAGCCCTAACTTAGGGCTCTAGACAAGAAACCAAAACCCGGAAATATAATCCCTCAATAATCTATTACAGAAAAATATTTAATGAGTAGCTCAAGAAAATGACTCAACAAATCCTTCAAACATGGCTACAGGGTATTGAAGATAGGTTTGATGAGAAGCTGCAATAATAAAATGAGACCCAAGCCCCCCCAAAAAAACCAAAACCCTTAATCAGATGTGAAAAGTTTTATTTGGCCAGAAAATTATTGTTTCCCAAGAGTAATCATCAAGATCATGAGTGGCTTTATATCACTTGCATAAGAAAATAAAACCCCAAAAATATTATATCTAGCAAAATGACTTCCTTATACACTTGTTCTTGGTCACTAGAAATTTTAGATTAGTTTCTCAATAATCATTATCGAACTCATATATTGATAGGGGGCGAGGGCTTCCATTTATATATTTATAGATGGGTCGAATTACCACTATGAATCTCACTAGGTCAATTAGATAGATTAATTTTCCGGACCAAGGATAATGTTGAATTATGCACTTTTATTGGATTTTGACCTAAAGTTTTTTTTTCCTAGTCAGAAAAAAATGTTGGGTTTTCATTTGAAACAAAAAAACAAGTACATATGCATGATCTGCTTTTGATTGTATCAAAGGAGGTCAAACATTTAGCCACGTGGGAAAATTTTTCATGACAATAAAAACACCAGATACTACCAAATGCAATTTGTTGACTGAGTTATTATCTAAATTCTATCATATAAATACTGTTTAGTATCATTTTATGCTTTGTCGATATATGAACTATCATCTACATACAACAATGTAATCACCACATATGAAGAAGGTATTGTAACAAGATTTCCCACACCCTCGGATAACATATTTATCGTATTGGAAGAAGAAATTCCTCATGTAGAACACCATTTTTCTAGTTCGAGTAATGTGTGGACCCAGGTGTCGCCATCAAACCCTTTTTTTAAAGTCCATCTTCCATAGTGTTAAGTTCCCTATATACATGGGTGAAAATGAAATTATTGAAGGCCCTCTTTATGAATTTTATGTGGTGCATAATTTTTTCTAAATTTGGAGTGCCTATGCTTTCCCTACCACTTATCCATTCGATGCCACATTTCACATCCCCCACGATTTAGATGTTTTCTATATGAAGTCCCCTTGCATTTTGTAACAAACACCATTGTCTGATAATCTCCGCTTTTGTGTTTGTACCTCCTCCTCCATCCCAATAGAAGTGATATTCCATGCCATGTTTGATGTAGATAACCACCCTGCAACCACATTTTCCCTATTGTGAGGCATCTTCAAAGTATCTGAATAGTGGATACACCATTAGAATTACTTGAAATGAGCCTCGGGTACTAGGTTTCCTCTCAATACGTTTTTCATATTCTAAATAGATATCACAAATGCGATAGGAAGTGCTACAAATGTCTAATTTCTTTTCCTAAAAGATATTTTTGTTTATTGCATGCTATATACCCCATATGATGAAGAGAGGAAGAAATGTGTTTTTTTTCTGCACCTAAACCACGACTTGAGGCAATCCTTGACCGAGTTAAATCACCATCCTCTGTTGAAGATGAATTATTTGAGAACCAGAGACCAAAATTCTATGGAGAAGGAGAATTTTAGAATATAATGGTTTCTCATTTTCATTTGAATCTCTATAGAAAAAAAAACGTTATAGACTAGAGAATGCACACTTTCTCAGGTTGTGCCATGTAATCATTTTGTTCTTCCATGCCATCCAAAAAAATATCGTAGTATTCAATGGGATAGAACTATTCGAAGCTTCCTGAACCCAAAATTTTGTCTTGTTTATATGGAATTCATTTTGCGTATGTTTGTATGCTTTGTACACAATCAGTTGTCCCTATTTTTTGGGCCCCTTCAATCTCACGTCGTCCTCTTCGACACCAAGCATGATCCTTTTCAGAGTAAGGCCCATTACATACTGCTTCTAGAAATTTTTGTATCCTTCCATAAGGCCTAATTGTCCCACATTTTTGCAAATGGGATAGGATGGATGGTCCTTGGTACACTCAAGAATTTGGGCAAGAAAAAAATTCCTTTTACATTCAGAGAGTCAATAAGATCCAAGGCAATCTAAAATTTTCAAGGCCTTGTATAGGGTCAATTCCTACCAAATTTTTTCCACCATTCCCGAAATGTCACTTGAAGCTTTTAATAGCCAATTTTTTTAGTTTTACAATACTATTCCAAATATATTATCCTTGTTTCTTGAGCTCTTGAATAGTTCTTTCCTAATAATAAAAACGCCATTTCACACATATATTTTTCTTTTATTATATCTTGCTAGATTCATCTCCCCTTTATCTCTCTCCATAATCTTTTCATCATAAATTCCCAGCCGAAACACTTTTTGTCTAGCATACGCTGTCCTCCATATTATTTTCCCGTTGATACTATATCCAAACTGGCTAAGTGGTATTTCTTCTCTCCTCTTACTCCATAGCAAATTAATATTGAAAACATGGCTTTTATCCTCTGTATAATATTACTGGGAAACTTGTATAAATGCATACAATAAGTGGATATATGGTGTAGAAATAACTGCACGAGTGTGACCCTACCTCCTATAGATAACCATATATGAGTCCAGAGAGCCATCTACTTCTCATATTTTTTCATGATCCAATTCTATTCATTAATTGTATAGTTGTCTGGTTTCAATTTAAGTACCAGATATGTAAATCCCTCCTCCAGCTTTGTATTTAGCACCCCGAATAATTATGCTATCTTATCCACCACTTGTTTATTTATGAAAAATTGAATCATCACAAATTTTTTATTACTTATTCATAGCATTGAGGCATCCCCGAAATTATTGATGATGTTGAAGGGGGTCTTCCATTGGGGTAATAAGATTTTTCCAAATATGAGCATGTCATATGCAAATAAAATATGAGAAAATTTAATGGTTGTGGTTACCTAGAGTCCATTGAATAAGCCCTCTTCCCTTGCTTGCTTGATTTTTCAGCTCTACCCATCAATTACAAAGAGAAAAAATTGTGGAGATAGGGGGAAGCCCCGTCGAAGTCCCCTACCTACTTTGAAGAACTCCATGAGGGTTCCATTGAACAAAAATTCATATTGAACTGATGTCACACACACTATGATCCAATCTACATTGCCCAGATCCAAGTCGATCTTTGTTAATATCTTAAAAAGGAAATTCCAGTTCATTGAATCACATTCTTTGTGCAGATCCACCTTGAATGCTTTTGCTTCTTTCTTCCTAGATTTGATGGAGTGTATGCTTCCCTATGCTATTGCTCTTGTGTCTATCAATATGTGGAATGAAAACTTATCCTTTAGTCTAAAATAAATAACTTTTTAAATCAGTTTATATGTGATATTACATAATGAGATAGGGTTGTAGTCCCTGGGGGTTTTAGGATCTGTTATCTCTGAAATCAACACAATGAAGGTTGAGTTTATCACACTTGTAACCAGTAGTGATATATTGGACTCCACCATTTCAAGGAAAAAATTTCCCATAATTTCCAGGAACTGGAGAAAAAATTATACTGTCCTTCCATCAAGCCCCAAAAATTTGTATCTAGAAAAAGAGTGAAGGACCCTACAAATCTCCTCCATAGTAGTAGGTTGTCCAATTTTTTAACTGTCCTCCTCCATGAAAATTTTGGGAAATTCATCGATAAACCAAAGTTGATTGGTTGGGTCCTCGAGGATTCTTTCCTCAAAATTTTCCTAAAAGATTTTCTTCACTTCTTTACTATTTTTTTCAGTCTTCCAAATATTTTCACCTGAGCTAGATTCAATTTCCTAGATAGATTTTTTCTTTCTCCTATGTGTAGAAAATATTTGAAAAAATATGGTGTTTTGATCCCCCGAACTGATCTAGATCACGCGATTCTTTAATATCCATGTTTCCTCTTGTAACTTGAGAATGTGGCTCCTTTCTTATTCTAGATCCTTTAAGCTCATCCCAATGGATGAAGGCATAAGGACTCTATGCATCTGTACCAAGGAGGATTTTTTGACTAAAAACCTTGATTCCCCCTCATAAACTTTGGACCAAAGAGGTAATTTTGGACCAAGGAGTCAATTAAAATTTACCATTCACTATTTTGGAAAAAATAATTATTTTTATTGTGCCCAATAATTAATTTTAAATTACCTTCCAAATTTTACCATTAACGTGTCTAATAATTAACTTTAAATTTATTTCCAAATTTGACCAATAGCATGTTCTGATGTCAATTTACTTTGGGGATTTTTTCTACCAAATGGGGTTGCCATCACTAATTAAGAATATCTCCCGAATAGTAAGGGATCTTGCAGTGTGCCACATACCATTGGAATCAACATGATGAGGATAATCTAATAAGAATAGTCTCGACATGCAAAAACCTAATTTGTCATGTCATTTAGGTCATCAAAGGTGGGGAATCTATGGTTTTGTTTCATCTCTCTATTGCTACTTATCCATTGAAGGTTTTTTGTTGATGTAATCATGATGTATATGAAGAGCATTCAAGAAGTGATGTTGATATCAATGGAAACACCATTCAATAATATCCCCCTTTGTCATTGATGGAAACACATGTGTACTTTTTTTGAAATCACTTTTCTCTCTATCTATTATTCTCTCTGACTTTGAAATCAATTGCAAAGGATGGCTCCTCCTTGTTGAAGAATGTAACTAGTGTTAGTCTTCATAGATTTATTACTAAACTAAAAACAATTTTTTATTGTAAAAGAAAATTGACTTATTAAAACATGGGTTTCATGCTTCGGTCATTGGTCTATAGGTTTAAATACCCATTGTGTGCTCTAGTATTTTTGTGCTAATTCAAAGTAAAAATCATTATGTAAAATACCCTTCTCCAGCTCATTTTGACAAAGAAAGAAAACATTTTTATGTCAAAAATTAGGTCTTGTTTCTCCTCCATCAAGTCCTCCTAGCCTCATATCTGTCAGACCAGGAGGTAACTCCACAAAACTAAAGATGCATTAGATGGAGATTGTGTGTGTACTTATACATGGAGGTGAGACTATTGTGATTCACTTCCCAATGTCTCTTGGCCTTCCTTATTTACTAAATTACAATAATATCCAATCTCACCCAATCCCTTAGGATTAGGTGTCAACATTCCCCCTTTAATCTAAAGGGATGTTGGTGAGTCCAAGCATCGTTCTGAACTTTTCAAACTTTTCTCTTCCAAGCGCTTTGGTGGAGATGTTTGCGGTCTGCTCATTTGTGGAACAATGATGTAGGGGGATAGTTTTGTCCTCAACATGATGTCGAATTAGATGGAATTTTGTATTGATGTGCTTTGTTCGATCATGGAACTTCGGGTTATTGGCCAAATTTATTGTAGAAGTTTTATCGATCATGAGTGGTGTTGAATGAATTTGTTACATCTGCAAATCTTCTAGGATTTTACTGAGCCACCCAATTTCCTTTGTTGCTTTAGCTGCTGCCACATATTCTACCTCGATTGTGGAATTTGCTAGAACTAACTGTTTGCGTGATCTCGATGAGACAAATCCTAATCTAATACTCATGGTATAACCTGAAGTAGAAACCCCAATTTCTTTGTCCCCATCAAAGTCTAAATTAGAGTATCCAATCAAGCTGAAATCCCTTACCTATGTATATTTGAGTCCAAAGTCTTGAGTCCCCTTCAAGTACTTTAGAACTCTTTTTTGCAGCAGACCAATTTCCTTCACAAGGTTTTTGCATAAACCTGGAGAGGATTCCAAAAGCAAATGAGACGTTTGGTCTGGTGGTAGTTCAGTAGATAAGACTTCCTACAAGCTGTCTATACTTTGTTGCATCCTCGAATTCCTTCCCTTCAATGGATGTGAGATTCAATTTTTGTTCCATTGGAGTGGTTAAGGGATTTCAGTTATCCATGCCGAACTTGTTCAAAAGATCTCCAATGTACTTCTTTTGAGAAAGAAATATAAATTTAGGATGTTGATTTACTTCAATACCAAGATAGTAATGAATGTAGCCCAAATAAGTCATTTCAAAACCTTTCTTCAATTCTTCCTTTATGTATGCAATATAACTCTCACTGTTCTCTGTCATCAAAATATCATCTACATACACCACAAGATATTCAACTATTTTTCCAACTTTCTTAACAAAAAAATTTGCATCATCAAGGTCAAAATGTTTGAAGTCAAGTTTCAAAAGGTGCTCAATTAATTTCTCATACCAGGCTTACGGTGCTTGCTTGAGGCCAAACAAGGATTTTATAAGTTTTCATACTTTTTGTTCTTGGCCCTTCACAACAAATCCTTCTGGATGGGACATAAAAACTTTGTCTTTTAAATCTCCATTCAAAAAAGAAGTTTTTACATCCATTTGATGGAATTTTCATCCCTTCTGTGCTTCTAGGGCAAAGAGTTTCTGGATGGTGGCCTATTTTGCTATCGGGGAAAATTTTTCTTCATAATCGACCCCTTCTTTCTGTGCAAAACCTTTTTCCACAACCCTAGCTTTGTGCTTGTCAAGTGAGCCATCTACTTTGTACTTGTTCTTGGAGACCCACTTATAGCCAATTGGTTTGGTTCCCAAAGGAGGATCAACCAACTTCCAAGTGCCATTCTTTATCAAGGCATCATACTCCTTTTGCATTGCTTCATTCCGTTCAACATGAGAAGCATCTTCTTTGAACAAAGTTGGTTCATGATCTGTAGAAAAATTCAATTTAGAGTTATAAGAAATATCCATATCGACAGGTGAATCAGAATTATCTATGTCACCTTCATTTTGTCTGGTGGAACTTCTTGTTCCTGTCTTTCCAACCTCATTGGGACGAACGTTTTCTAGCGTCTTTGTCAGCCATTTTGGGGGACCTTTTTGAGATGGCATAGGTTGGTCATTTGAATGAGTTGAGATTGAATAAATATTCATTCTCTAAATTCTATCAATCACATCGTTCAAGGTGTCATCCATGGTTGGTTCTTCATGTGGGGGAGAGAGTGCTTCGGAAAATGATTCCATAGATTGATTCAATATAGGAATCCCCCCTTCAAGATGTGGAATATGATTATCAAATTCTTGAAAAGACTTTTCATGTGTGAATCTATCTAGGCAATCAAGTTTCCTCTCAACAACATTATCAGTCTTGGAATATTATTGCTATTACAAAATTCTTATTGACTTAATCATAGAGATGATATCCTTTGGAGGTATTGGAATACCCCAAGAAAATACATTTTAGACTTCTAGCACCAAGTTTATTCCTTTGTACCTTGGGTATAAAAGCATAAAAAGTGGAACCAAAGACCCTGAAATGCTTTACCGAAGGAATGTGACCATGCTACATCTCATAAGGAGTTTTGTTTCTGATTGAATTTGAAGGGCACCTATTCTTTATGTATAGAGCACATAGAACTGCATCAGCCCAAAACATCAATTTACATTCTTAAAAAACATCATGGAGCGAACCATATTTAAAATTGTCCTCTTCATTCTTTCAGCTACACCGTTCTGTTGGGGATTATAGGGCACAATTGTTTGATGTTTGATCCCATGTTGATGATGATAATTTTCAAATTCGTTTGAAATGTATTCTTTTCCATTATCAGTGTGCAAAGAGCCAATATGAGTTTGTGCATAATTTTAAATCCATGCATGAAAATCCTTGAATGTTTGAAAAGAATCAGATTTGTTCTTCAATAAGTAAAACCAACACATTCTAACCCAACACATTCTGGTGTAATCATCAATAAATTTCATCATATATTTATTTCCATTTACAGAAGCAATAGGCATAGGGCCACATAAATTTGAATGAATAAGCTAAATTTTTCTATGTGCTCTGGAATGTGAATCATGAAATGGTTGTTTTCTATCCTTTCCTAGAATACAAGAATCACACCTCTTAAGTTTCCTAGGAATTGTAAGCAGTCTAGTAACACCATTTTTCTTCAACAATTGAAGGATGTCATAGTTTAAGTGTCCAAATCTAGCATGCCATAAAATACTTGATGTGAATGTACCTTCATCATGATGTGAACTGAATGCAAAGCTTTGTGTATAAGAAGAGGAACCTTGCAGCTTCAAGAGTCTTCCTTCTTCTATTCCATCCATGACAAGTGAGAGATTTGATGTTTTTTTGACCTCAACCTTGCCATCAAACATGTGAATGGAGTTTCCTTTCCGGTGGATGTGGAAAAAAGACAAAAAGTTTCTCCTTAACTCGGGGAGGTATAGAAACTCATGTAGAAGATGATATGGAAGACCAAGAAACTTAAGCCTAATTGTGCCAAGCCCTAATGGCTTGAATTTGGATTTATCTGCGAAGTATACTGCTCCATCAACTTTGTCAGTAAATTCTTCAAAAAAATATTTTCTAAATGTCACATGACATGTTTCTCCTAAATATAGCAACCAATCATTTCTCCAAGAAGTAAATGAAACATCAAACAAGTCTTCCGTTACTCCATTGTTACAATGTGCTATAAAATAATGAGTGGATTTAGGTGCTTTACCTTTGTCTCTATCATTATTTTTACCTTTTTATTGATTTCTTTGCTGCTCAATTTTATCCCAAGGTAGCTTACATGTAGATGCATCATGCCAGTCTTTATTGCAGCGTATGAAATGAAGATCAGACTTTTAAGTTTGAGTTTGTCTAGCCCCCCTTCCTCTGAAATTTCTTCTTCCTCTTCCTCTGGAATAATCTTGAACATTCCTCTTTTCTCTATATGAAAAACATACAACCTTTTCAGAAGATAGAGGAGTTGTCATCTTTCCAAAGGCCTTCTCTCTTTCTACAAAATTTTTCTCAAGGGAATCAAAGGTGATTTTCACGAGGTTTCCACTTGCTTGCAATGACTCAAGGTAACATTGTGAGTAAGTGGGATACAATGCCTTAAAATATGCTATGAGAGGTATTTCAAAATCTACACGAGTGTTATTAATGTCATGCATGATATATCTTACTTCTGAAGCTAAAGCAAGAGGGTCATCATTTTTTAATTCAAGACTAAATAGCTCAATCATTAATTGAACAATTTCAAGTTCTAAATGTGAGTCATAGAGTTCTTTTAGCTTTCTCAAGGCATCATAGGCATTTAATAATGGTGTAATATGGTGACTCACCTCTTCATTTACGAAAGTTGTAGTCAAGGCATAGGCCTTGTAGTTCTTGTTTTCCCAAATGGCTATCTCCTTATCTGAAGTGGACTTTTCTGGTGGATGGTATCCTTCTCCTTCACAAATTCCTCTCCACAGCTCATTAAAAATGAGAGTGTGCTTGATTTTATGAGACCATTCAGGATATTTCTCCTTGCCGGAGAGAAAAAATCCCCCAATGGATATGAGAGAATGCATTATTTTGAAGAAAAAAAAACTTTGCTGTCACAGTAAAAACTCAATTCTCGCTTAAAATCTGCAATTTTTTTTTTTTTTTTTGTAAAATTTTTTTTGGGGAAAAAAAGGTATTATCTAAGGGAGGGATTATTTGGGGGAGGTATTTTCTGGGAGAGGTGTTTTCTAGGGAAGGTATTTACCAGGGGAGGCATTTTTGTTGTGGGGGGGGGGGGGTGGGTACTTTTTGTAATAACAAAAAAAAAAAATTAAACAACAGGGAGGGAATGGGAAGGGAAGGCTGAGGGCCTGCGTGAGAGGGGAGGGGGATGGGAAGGGAGGGACGAGGGGCTGAGGGAGTGGAGGGCGGTGAGGGATGGGAGGGGAGGGCAGTGAGGGAGGTGAGGGGAGGGTGGTGAGGGAGGTCTGAGGGACATTAGGGGAGGGCGGTGAGGGAGGGCAGTGAGGGATGTGAGGAGAGGGCCAAGGGCTGAGGGGAGTGAGTAAGGGAAGGCTGAGGGCCGAGGGGCTGAGGGAGGGACAAGGGGGCGAGGGTGATGTGGTGAGTGGGGTGCGAGGTGAGCGGGGTGAGAGGTAATTGGGGTGAGAGGTGAGTGAAGTGGATGATAATGCATGTGTGAGGATCTACGTGCCACTGTGAGGTTGTGAGGTGGAGCAAACTGTAAGAATTATGCAGTAAAAATTATTTGCATAGTAAAATTGAATGTGGAGAGAACTGTAAAAATTATTTTCATGGTAAAAAATTAATGTGCAGAGAACTTGAGCTAAAATTGCACAGTGGTGTGCAGAAAAAAATGAGGTAGAATTTTCCAAAAACGAGAATGAAAAATTATTCCAGAATTGCAGAATGCCAAGAGCAATAACAAAATATGAATGTTAGAAGTAGTTAAAAAAAACCTGAATGCACAATGAAAATCTACAAAAATGTAGAACAGGAGCGAGTTATACCAAGGGCAGGAATGCCAAAAAGTGATTGGCTCTAATACCATGTTAGACTAGGAGGTAACTCCACAAAACTAAAGATGCATTAGCTGAAGATTGTTTGTGTACTTATAAATGGAGGTGAGACTATTGGGATTCACTTCCCAATGTCTCTTGGCCTTCCTTATTTACAAAATTACAATAATATAAAATCTCACTCAATCCCTTAGGATTAGGTGTCAACAATACCAATTCAACCTCCTTAGTAGTCTAGTTAACCTCATTAAAGTACATGTCCACCTTACAAGAAGACTATATATATAGGAGCATTCGGCCTTGTGAAAATAACACCAAGAAACATTTATTAGATTTACAATTTTTCCTTGAAAGGAAGTTCATAGAAGAAAAAAGGAAGAAGTACTTATGAAAGACAATGAAAGAAGAATTGTGCTAAAGAAGGATTACATGACCGAAGTTTTCCAAGAAGGATTTTAGGACTGAAAATTTGCTAGCATGATTTCAAGAGCCAAAGATATAGGATGACAGAGAGGGTCGGGTTTCTTAAAGATTTGTTTTGATGTTGATTCATGAAGAAATGAACCAAAAGATGTTTGATCTATTTGGAAGGTTGATTTTATGGAGGGAAGTCTTGATTAAAGGGTCTAGGATTGTCTCAAATTATTTGCATTATACTAAAGGAAGAATTTGAATGGGTTTTCCTCTTCATAGGGATTTTTCCCTTGCTTAGAGCCTATCTATGGTGTATTTTTTATCTTCTCACTTAGATTTTTTCTTGATGATGAAAATAACATAATAATTATGATGGAAAAACTAATATAATCACAAGCAATTGTCAAATTATAAGAGAAATCATGTTAAAAAAAATTAAATTATATGCTGCCCTAGATTTCTCAACATGGTATCAGAGATTTCATTCACTGACATAAGGGTAGTTAGAAGGTTACTACAACATTACAAGGCTTCAATACAAGGAAGAAAAATTACCTAGGACTAAGCTCCTCAAGAAAATAAGAGACTATGAGCTTTTCTAGTGATATCTATGTGACTAGGATACAAGCCTAAGCTAAGGGAACTAAGAATCTAAAGATTAATTGATGACACCTTTAGAGAAATCCAAGAGGATTAGAAATTATTATATAAAAGGTTGAATGTTTTGGAAGAGAGAGAGAAGGACCGTGCTTAGGAAAAAACTTCAAAAAAGATCTGAAATTATATGTCATCCAAAATTGCAGACATCTGTAGATGATCAAAATACATCTTAGAGCCTTTTGTAGATTAAAAATTTCCCTGACAGAAAGAAAAATGGAAACACTGATCAAAAGGAAGAAGAAAAAATTATGGAGAAACCTTGTAGGCCTAGTTGGAAGGCTCAAATAAATCTATATTCACTTCTAAAATAGGATCAAATTATAAGCATAAGTGTATTTTTGAAGGCCTGAATTGTAGCCTCCATCACACATAAAAAGGCGCTGAGGATATATGAACATATTAGTCTCAAGGCCAAGTAATTATTGATCCATCACCTATATACAGTCACCAATACCTTTACTATCTAGAGTTTGTGGTAAGAGGATTCATTATTGAGAGTTATATATATATATATATATACAAAATCCGAGCTTGAAAAATAAGATAAGAATCCAACCTATGAAGCCTCCAGAGAGATTGACAAGAGCACACATATACATTATTTTTGGAAGTCATTTCTCCTACAAGGGTTGTCATTATGAAGAAAAATGAATACTTATATATAAAGTCTGAACCTAAAATTTTGAGCATACTAGTTGATTGATACATTATACACATCAATATTTTATAAACCCTAACGAGAAGGATTGTAACTCATAACAATTTTTTTAGTCATTTTCTATACCTTATGAAAGGTTGATTGAAGTTATATATCCTAGAGTCTAGCCTACAAGGAAATTCTATAGGTACTCTTATATAAGTACATTCTCTTGATGAAATCCTCTTAATAGTAAGAAGACTTGCATAAATTATTTGTCTCAAGAAAAAAGGAGTAAAACAATGCAACAACTCCAAGTATCCATGAAGAACAAAGGTATGGGGTCCTTGTACTTAAGTTAAGAATAATTGTTTTTAAGAATAAATGAATATAAGGTAAGTGCAAAGAATAATTTAAGTTTTGTATACATGTTTTTATGAATCGAGAATTATTGAAATTGTTCTAAATTATAAACCCTAGATGATACTTAGGAACCCTAATTAGTAATTGAAAAACTGCAGGTTACAATTATTCTATTGTAATTGCGTATTCTTGTTAGTACTTATCAAAACAATGTTTCAGGTACATAAAAAAAAAGATGATCTTATAAAGGATTCGCTAAAAAATAAGCCTCCATATTCTCACAAAAAGGGATCAGATTCAGAGGGAATCCTTCACTTGTAGATCCTACAAGGTTTGTAAAGGAACAAATATCAAGGCATGTATAAATATTTGTAGTAGTTCTTCTTCATATTACAAGGTACGATAATTTTTAAATTTGTTTTATAGTATTGGCTCTCTCATGTTTAGGATTTTGAATCATAAATATTCTTGTTAGTGTGATAAATCTCTATATTTAATCTACCCTTGTCATGCTATAATTTTCCATTTTTTCATTTTTTTAAAACCATAACCTTTAGGGTTCACTATAAAACCCTATACTTTTTATGCTTAGGGTGTGTTGACAATAATGATGAAACCCTAGTGTACTTAGGATTTTTTCATAAAGTCTAGAACATATAATTATATCATACTCTCTTAATGTTTAGGATTTTGGTAATAGTATGGTAAAACCATATCATTTTAGGGTTTGATATTAATGCCTATTATATATGATGAAACCCTATATTTTTATGGTTTTGGTTTATAATGAAACCCTTGAAACATTTAATGAAAGATACTAGAAATGAAACCCTAGGTCTATGTGATTTTATATTATTGAAAGCCATATCTTGGTTGAGTTGTTGTATTTCTAACTTGAAAATTTTGATCTATGGTTTACAACAAAACCCTAGTATAAATTGATATAATATTTTAGGGTATGATGAAGAAACCCCATATGTAAAATATGATTGGAATGTTATGGTTTAGTTTTTATGAAATCTAGGTTTTGTGACAAACACCATATTATAAATATATGTGAAATTCTAGGGTATGAAATATGTAACCCTTGTTGATCTAACTAATTTTAGGTTTTGGACATCTAAAAGTTTTATTGTTTTAATATCCCTAGATGCTCCCATTCTAATGGATCTCTATTGTAAAAGTTAAATTCATGATCTTGTATATTTGAGTTTGGTTGTACTTGTGGTTGAAGATTTGCAGGTACATAGTCTTCAAGATGTTGAATATTATAGTCTACCTCATACTTGATGATGATGATGTTGAGCATGATGGAAAGAGAGATATTTAAGAATTGCGATGACATTAAATATTGATAGATAAATTGGTTGCCATGAGAAGTTAGAAGGATTAATAATCCTGAAAGAGTAAAGTTTTTGGAGGGTCAAAATTCTTTGATAACATGATAACGAAAAATAAAGATCCTATGTGGCTGGAAGAATAAAATTGTTAATGAATTTATCCATTAATAAAGCTTGATGAAAATTTGTATTTCCCGAGTTGAGAGGGAGTGCATATTGTGACAACTATAGTAAAATATCTTGAAAAAAGAATGAGATCGAAGGATGGCTAAAGAACTACAAAATGGTTATTAATGATAGATGAAGTTACAAATAAGGCTTGGATATGTTGAAGAGTGTTGAGGTTGACTTTGGTGTTTCTAGAAATATTAAAGTGGGAAGCTTTCGACGAATGTGTTTGATGATGATGACCTAAGCAACATTAGAATATTTGAAGACCCTAGAGGTTTGTGCTAACTTGAATATCTTTAAAATTTGTTACTAATTTGGGTTGTGATTGTATAGGTTAAATATCTCCATAAGAAGGTTGAAAATTCTGGAAGCATG
This sequence comes from Pinus albicaulis, assembly GCA_034641835.2. NCBI lineage: Eukaryota > Viridiplantae > Streptophyta > Pinopsida > Pinales > Pinaceae > Pinus > Pinus albicaulis. Next base: position 1,368,447,399 of record CM076579.1, on the reverse strand, counting down.
CTTTGATTGGTGGATATATCTGATTTAGTTAATAAAGAGAGATGAAGCTTCTTGGTGCGAGAATATTCTTGGCAGGACATATGGCCGACCTGTGATGATGTCTAGATATTGAAGTAAGGAGGGTATCGTCGGTTTTGTGGATCTCCAACCTTAGATACAATAGCTAGATCACTCGGTTGGTGTTAGAGATAAATCCTAACAGTACCTATAGTGGAAGAAACTTGGATAACACATTAGTCCCAATCGTTTAGATACCTTGGTCAAGTATCTAATTTGTAGAAATGCATGTGCTGAAACTCTTCATAAAACATATCAATTTGAGTTCATCCTTGTACTTATATATATAAGAGGGAGTGTTGAAGAATGTAGCTAGCGCGAGCCTTCATAATCGTAATTGTCAAAATAAAGAATGTATTTTTTATTGTAAAATAAAATTGACTTATTAAAGCATAGGTTTCATGCTTGGATCATTGGTCGATAGGTAAAAGCACCCATTGTGTGCTCTAGTATTTTTTTAATAAGTCAAAGTTTAAATAATTATGTAAAAGGTCCTCCTTGGGCTCATTTTGACAAAGAAAGAAAACATTTTCATGTCAAAATTTTGTCTTCTTTCTCCTCCATCAAGTCATCTTATACTCATATCAAGTCAACCTCCTCAGAAATTTAGTCAGTCTCATGAAAGAAAAAATCCACCTTGCAAGAAAAATTTATATAAAGGAGCATTCTACCTTGTGAAAATAAGACCAATAATCATCTATTCGATCTGAAATTTTCTTTTGAAAGGAAGTTCGTAGAGGCGAAAAGGAAGAGTTACTTATGAAAGAGAATGAAAGGATAAGCATGCTAAAGAAGGTTTACATGACCAAATTTTTCTAAGAAGGATTGCAAGAGCAAAAAGTTTCCAGTATGATTGGAAGAGCAAAAGGTAGAGGATGATACAGGGGGTTGAGTTTCTTAAAGAGTCATTTTGATGTTGATTCATGAAGAAATGAATATGAATATGCGTGATATATCTAGAAGGTTGACTTGATGGAGGGAAGTCTTGCTCAAAGGTTCTTTGATTGTCTCAAATTTTTTTGATTCCACTAAAGTAAGAGTTTGATTAGGTTTTCCCCTTCATAAGGGGTTTTCCTTAGCTTGGAGCCTATATCTGGTACCTTTTTGATATTCTTGCTTAGAATTTGTCTTGATGAAGAAAAGAAAAAAATAATAATGATGGAAAAACTAATATAATCATATGAACTTATGAAAGCATAAGATAAATCATGTTAAGAAAAAAAATCAAGCTATATACTTACGTATATTTCTCAACACCCCTGTCAAGATATTACTTCTCTTTTCCTGTAACATGCCTTTTTTCCTCCTACGATTATCAATTTCATTGAATACACACCTATAATATTTTTTTATTGATTTCTCTTCCTTTATGCCTCCTTTGACCAATTATCTTTCGTAATACTTCTTGCAATTAACAACTTGTTGTCGAGACAATCCATTTTGTGGGCAAAAGTGATTTCTCTAGTTGAAAAGGAATAATCTAGCAACAAAATAGACAAATATGTATAAAATTTCCTAACATATATCAAAAGATACAAAGTAAGATATATGACCTACCTCACTATGATGCTAACACTCGTTGGTGTCATTTCTCGATCTTATCGCTTCCAAGTCTAATCCTTTTTACGAAGTTGCAGATGAATACCTGCAAGGAAGATCAAACATGGATGTCAAAATAATACATAAAAAAATTCATTATAACATCAACTATATGATAGAAAAAATATTATCACACTAAATGAGTATTGATTTAAAAATTTATGAGAAGAAAACACATAATGTATTATTAATATAAAGTAAGGGAAGCATACAACCACTTAAGCTCTGATGTTGGAAGCCTCATTTTGGTGAGTTTCCAAGTCCTATCCAAGACCTTCAAGCACTCATTTCTCCTTCACAAAATGGAAAAATTTAGGCGCAAATGACCATAAGGATGGAAACCAACATTGATCAACCATTTTAGGAAAGCATGGAATTCATTTATAGGGAAGCAGAGGGATTTATGGATCCACAAAAGGGGGAAGAAGGTACACATATTAACGGGAAGATCCCTAATAGTAGGATCAAAGGCTTGAAATTGGAGATCTCTAAGAAATCCTTATTCACCTATAACCAACTCTCCATTCTCGGGGCTTCTATTAAGAGAAGCTTCTCCTCCATTTTTGGATAAAATGCTTGAAGAGGATTAGCACAATTTTTCATTTAAATTCCTGCACTAACAACGCTAGACACATGTCATGGTGAACATGACAAGCATGAATAATTAGCTACGGGGACCACGCTTGGCTTTTAAATGGGGTTTTTGGAAAGCCTTTCCATAATTGCTTCAAGGAATTTCTTCTTTTGTTTTTTAGGGATGCTTTGATCATGTTTTCATGGTAAACACATTAAAAAAATTTGTCACTTTGCGACATTTGGGGAAAATTTCAATAGCTCATGGCATGAGATAGGGAGGGAGACAAAATATTATATAACACTACCTTTATCTTTGTTTCTCTCCCCTAATAGGCTATGACTTGCCACACCTGAGACCTAAAACAATTTGTCCATGAATCTTCTTTCTAAAATACTTAGTATTTTTATTACTATAACAAATTTTTCCATCTTTCAACCTGTGAAAAATATATATCTTCAAAGGTGAAAATATTTCTACATAGACTCCCCATTATGAACATTCACAAGATAGGGAGTCAACATGTTGAATCTTTGGAATAATGTGTAAGCCAACTCTTTAGCTAGATCATCTTTAACTTCAACATCTTCCATTGGAGATTCATCATGAAATTTCGCTTTTACAAAACCTGAAAGCATGATTTTTTATACTGTCATATTTGGATGATCTTCTTGCATATGTTTTCTTCTCCGGAACTTCTTGTACCTAGTGTTAGGTTTGAAGGATTCCATCTTGAACCTGCAATCACAAGCTATGTGCCTACTTTATGGAATTTGTAACATTAAATGTTGGTATTGAGTGATTGAGCTAGTAACATATACTTTATGTTGATAAAGTTTGTTTGAAATATGTCTTGTGATATAAAAAAACTACTTCTAGGGCTTTGATAATTCCTTTGATAGTTACGACCTCTATCATATATTTTTCAATAACTATCCATATTACCAAAGTTAGAACATGGAAATAAATTTCCATTAAACATGTTAGTGTACTTCAATGAGATGTGATGTCTTGATTATCTTGTGTAGCCATACTTATTTGGAGGAGTTGCAACCTTTTGTTAATTACTTCTTGGAGCAACAACATTTTTATCCTTTTTCTATCCTTCATTTTCATTTTTTATTTAAGGGATCATGTTGTCAGCCTTCTCATCAATATTTCTCTGGGGGGACTTGGAGCTTGTACTTTCATCACATGTGACTTTACCTACTTCTTTTTCCTTCATCTTCAATTTATCCATGTCATTTTTCTTCCCTTCATCATCCAATGATTTATCTTTCCCGAGATTTTATATTTAAATTAGGGCAGCATCAATTTTCTTTTTCTTTTGAATGATTTCTAGCTTTCTTATTTTATTTTCCCATCTCCACACTCTAAGATATGCTTTCCAACTGTTAATATGTTATTGAAGGAACTTGCTTTGACACCAATTTTTGGAAATACTAAGAGGGGGTGAGTCAATATTTCTTATCAATTAGTATTTTAACTTCATAGAGCATTAATTATTATTAAAATTTCATCAACATAATTCAATATCACTTGAATAGTAAACAACACCATTCAACAATGCACAAACATGAATACAATATCAACCAAATTTTAGTTAGAAATCCTTCCTGGAGAAAAACCACTGAATTCTTCTTAATGTATGTCTTTTTAAGATTACCTCCAACTTTAAGCTACAACTGGAAGGAGGCTCCAACCCCAAAATTTATCATCTATAGTTGAAAGGACACTCCAATTCCCTAGTTTACTAGTTGTTTGGTAAATTTAATGTCTTAAATTGCTTGCATAAATTATCAACCGGGGTTTGTAAATTGATAAAGTGTGGTGCACTGTATGTGCTTAGTTAACCTTCTTCTTACTTCATTGTTTGTATTTTATATTATTTTTGGGGTTTTGTTCTTTGATGTCTAAGAATGTTTAATCTAAAACTATGAAAGAAATTAAATGAATCTAATGAATTTTAAGAAGGAAGAAAATGAATTGTTCCTAAGTTAAACTAACTTACATAAAAATAAATCAAAGGTTGTTGGCTAGTCAAAATATAATCTGAAAAATAGAGTATTTATCTTAATGATTTATTTCTTAACATTAGTCCTATTCCATGGATCTAATTCTTATATCTGAGATTGAAATTTCCGTGCTATTCTAAATGAAAGAAGAAAAGTAAAACAACTAATGTATGTTTAGTTACTCCAGCATTCAATATGAAGTATTACCTTATTGAGATGATGTGTAAGAAACTATCTATAACTTAACTTCTAATGTTCTAGAAAAGCAAGTAAAGTGTGTAAAGGAAAACAACTAATGTGTGCTTAGTTACTCCAAAATTCAATATGAAGTGTCACCTTATTAAGATGATGTTAAATAACCAATTGTACTTAATGATCAGAAAAGAAAGTAAAATATGCAATGGAAAAGCTCAGTAATTGCATGAATTAGACATTCAATCATTCAGTTTAGAAACATGATGGAATCAATTTCTTGGAATGACCTTTAGGAACATCAATGATAAAATTAAATGAGGATATAGAAGTAAATGTGAAATCATGTAAAGCTAACTATAAACAACTAATGTATGTTTGATTTACTCCAACATTCAATGTGAAGTATTACCCTCTTGAGATGTTGTGTAAGAAATCAATTATACCTTAGTTTCTAAGTTCCTAGAAAGCAAGTAAAATATGCATAGGAAAAACTCAATAATTGTATGAATTAGACATTCAATAATTTAGTTTAGAATCATCCTCTTGAAATGACATGTAGGAACATCCATTGATACAACTAATTGATAATTCTATTCTAAGACAGAACAATAAGTAAAACTAGATAATTGTGAATTCTTGTTACTTCAATCTTGATTCAATTTGAAAATAGGAATATCTATCTTCAATAAATGTTTTTAGAAGAAAAAGGCTTACATAGTTATGATTTAACATTATGCTACTGATCAAAAATGGAATGAAACATTAATCTACTCAGAAAATAGAATTGACAAAAATAGAGTAAGGAAAATTAAACTAAAAACAATAAATGAAAAACCTCCTCCAGTGTAGGGGCCCTCTGCAATTGATTCAGCTGAAATCCTAGCTAGTTAAAGATGAAATTAAGCAATCATTGGAAACACAATCTTTGTATTATGATAGAACAAAGTCTTAGTACACAACGTATCAACAAAAGATTAAAACTTAACTTAAAACTTAATTGTTTTCAGTTCTGTACAACCGATATTTAAAGAAAATAAACATAACTGTCTATGAGATAATTCTGCTATAGGTGGCTAATTCGAGTTATAGAACTGCAATTAGACTATTTAAATATTTATTTGCTATGATAGAGAAAATAAAAAGTCCTTCTGTTCTCGACTAATGTTCTATGACCACGATATTTGACCACGATCTTAGGCCTTCTTTTCCATCCATCTCGACCATGTGAATAGGAAAAAATCCATGTGGAGATGATTCTGGAAATTCCCATATGGTTCAATTCTCCATTTGACACTTGGAACCTGTTAGACCATGAGAGTAGCTACAGAATCCATGATTAGATGCATAATAGGTTACGTTCTGTAGCCAAATTACAAAAATCTATTCGAATAGCAAGAACATGAGAATATAACATGGAAATCGTTTAAATGCATTCCTTGAGACAAAACATGGCATTTATCATTGAGTGGGGTATGCGATCCTATGAGAAAGTAAGGGAAAAATGTGAGAAAGGATGATAGAGAGAGGATAATTCTGAGGTTCAACATACCCCCACTGTAAATTCATTGCATGTCCTCATGTAACTTTCCAAAAATGTGAATTCTCCTCTCCTACTATATCTATTCAGACACTTCTGGTAACACATCCAATTTCCTTCTTTTGCTTTTATTTGAAATGATTGTTGTCTTGGGTTTTCTCATAAGAAGCTTGTATTTGAGATTAATGACTGCCTTGTTTAGTGACTTGTTATTTCTTTTCAAATTCCTTTTCTTCTTGCACCAAAGTCCTAAATGCAAAATGGTATTGTCATGAATTACCTTTTCCAACTTGTTCTGCTGCTTCAAGGTCTAATTCTCCTATTTGATATGTCTATTCAATATCTCTAGTTCATAAATTTATTGTATGGGAGTTTCAACTAGAGTTTCTTTTGGATTGATAAGATTCACTGTTGCACTTCTCTTCTCCAATGATTTTATGTAATCATATATTTCTTGTTGTGCTCGGTCTATGCCTAGATATTTTCTGCTGGGGCTACCTTCAAAATTATGAATAGGATAATTTTGAGGATTGTGTGGAGGAGAAATATTGACAGGACATGGTATTGGAGTTTCCTCATCCAAACTTACAAAATTTGTCTCTTTTGGTAGTGTTTTCTTCATCGAACCTCGGAGTTTGGAGCCCCTTCTCAGTTGTGGATGATTTACATTTTACTCATTTGTATCTTTGCTACTCTTTCTTATCTTTTCTCCTATCTTGATTTTATCTTGCTTTCTGATTTCTGTCAACTCTTCAGAGATGACCTTTTCATCATTCTTCTGCAATGAAGATGCAGGTCTATTTTCAATGTTTGTATCAGTCTTCTTCCTTTTTCTCTTTCTGATATTATATTCTTTAGGTTGTTTTGGTGCTTCTTGAAAATGGTTTCTAATAATAAATCTCTCCCAGGCATCTCCTATGCTTTTTAAATGAAACTCAACCAGTATCTTAACCAACCCATGGTGATGCATGGTGTTATCTATAAACTGTATTCTTTTCTGCAAGTTTGTGGACATC